>VCRD01002277.1:41459-66764 GCA_006783055.1 Trinorchestia longiramus | reverse complement strand
AATGACGCAATGAGAGTCCCCCTTGCGCTAACCAATGCGTCATAATGACTGACTTCTGTCTTGTCATGACTGATGACTTCTGTCTTGTCATGACTGATGACTTCTGTCTTGCCATGACTGATGACTTCTGTCTTGCCATGACTGATGACTTCTGTCTTGCCATGACTGATGACTTCTGTCTTGCCATGACTGATGACTTCTGTCTTGCCATGACTGATGACTTGTCTTGCCATGACCGTTCATTGATGTCCTACTACTTATTCTGTCTGATCTACTATTGTTTCAGGGTATCATTTGTTGTTATCCCCTCTGATTTCTAGTGATAATATTTACGGAGGATTTTTATTGTTGCAGGGTGGGTTTGCCAGGGTGCACGAGCTCACTGACCTCACCACAAATGTCACCTACGCCGGCAAAATCATCCCCAAGAGCCGCATCACTAAACCTCACCACAAGGAAAAAGTAAGTTGAATATTTTCTTACATACATTAAATAGTTTTGCCTACCTTCCCTGCTCTTTGATACTACAAATATTTGTATTTGTCATTCTCTTCGATGAAATGGGTATCATGTAAAAACTGAACTTTTCTCACTGTTCTTTTGGGTACATGACCACTACAGCGTTTTTGTTAATTTTTTCCTGGCAGCCTTCACTTAATTCGTGCCGTTCCTATGACAGCCGTTTGAACAATTCAAAACTTGTGAATTTTTATTCAACGGATGAAGTATCATACTACCACACGGCAAAATAATATTCTTCTCCAGATATTAGGGAATTCCCTACAAAATATACATACTTAGGTCAGAGTCATTGCAAAGACGATATCTAACATCTCATGGTATTTTCTCAGTTTTATTGAATAAAATGTTTGAATGAGCTGCATGTTGACGTTGTCGTTGCGATGACTTGACTCGCTATGAAATATTTTAGTATGATGCACACTCACAAACTTGCTCTGTCACAGACCTCTGTGAGTACGACGAGCGCTCGCGTTTACATCCACTCTTACTTTGATTCCTTTTCTTCCTCACCGAAAAAATAGCGTTATTTTAAAATATTTATCCGTTATTGAGAATACTTGAAAAGATGTTGTAGATCTGGAGAACATTCCTCAACTTTTCGAAGTAGGTGTTCTGTAAGAATTAAAAAAACATACGGAGGAGAAGGAGTTCCTTACACGAATGCTGGTACCGGCCAGCAACACCTGCCTTCAGCAGCTGCTGTTTGCTGAGCAGCCCACACGGCAGGTGCTTCTCCTTCTCTTCCACTTCCCAAGAAGGAAAGGCAGTTTCCTAAAAGAGGATCGCCAAGTTTAATTTCTTGGATCACCACGGGAAATGAAGCTATCTCCGCTCAGCCATCTTTCTGTATACTCAGTTTCGCAACTAGTAAAGAGACTTGTACCTTTATTGTCTGAAAACATGTTAAAAAAGTCTTTGATAATTATAGAACATTATATTGATCAGGAAATGAAGACGTTCTCAGTATCATGCAAACTTGGTTTTTAATTAAGCAGAGCTTCTGTTGTACTGACGTTAGCATTTTTTTCTTCGTATCTCGATTCTTCAGTCTTCGTGCTTTTCTATCCGATGTTTTCTTTTGCATTTTGCTGTCTGCTTCTTTCGTTCTCTTGTAGTTTTGCTTTCCGTGTGTTCACTCTGTTCAGTGACCGATGTCCTGGTGAGCGTCCGTGTGTTGAGCCATCCGATAAATACTCCCCATTAGCGGGATGGTTCAGTTAATGGGGGACTCCTTCGCTTCCATCTTCCTCTCTCTAATGGGCCCTACTAAGTGACTATTATATAGAACGTGATCGACCAAGTATTGCTGCTGCTGCTTCTGCCCTTATCTTGGAGCTCAACGAAGATGCATTTCTTCTCGCTATAATGATGACTTTATGGCTTGTAACGGCTTACTAAGTAATGGCTTGTAACGCTTGTAACGGATTGCTAAGTAATCCCTGAAGTTGGAAGGAGAGCCAGAGTTTAATGCTCTGTTCTGTGCATTTTTTAGTTGATTAGAAGGTAAGTACAGGTGCAGAAATGGCCAAAGAGGTGGGCTTATCGACTCAGATTTTTTGTGTTTGCTCACTCCTTGCACAGCTCAAGCTGCTTGTAGGTTCTGTGTGTAGATTTGAGCATGTTGACGATGAGCCATCCTCTTTGCGTGTGATATATGTTAATGTAAGACAACCTTTAATAAATCCACAGACTTACGATTTTCTACTACGAATTACGAAGAATAATGTTTTATATTTTCTGGCTAGTATTACGTACACATATCAGGGCATTTAAAGTTGCTTAACACCTTTAATAAACTTTCAGATATGGTTGGAAAACCACTACGGTTAGGATTTGGCGTTTGTTGGTTAATGAGATACTTAAGTTGTCATGCACAACTTCTTGGTATTTTAAGTTGCAGTACTTAAAATTTCTTTCGTCTCGTGCGATTAGACTGAAGTGATCATTTGAATGAATTCAAGTGAATGATAGATTTTTATTTTGCTGATATCACTGGGTGAAATTCACTTTAAATTCAATTTCACTCTTGATCTACGATGAAACTGATACGAAGTGTTAATTGACGCGAAGAAACGATCTCGGAATTTCCGAGATAATTTGGAAGGAGAACAGAAGTGAGGTCTTGCAAGAAGGATTTTGTTTCACGGTCTGTCGGTCGCAATTCGCCCTCTCCGTCTTGGGTGTTTGCAGAGGCTCTTAGATAAGCTGCCTTGTACAGACCAACTCACTCTCGAGTGCTGTGAGAGGGAGAGCTTCCGAGTGAAAGTCCATTTTCATGTCTTTCATTTTTACGCTTTTGTAGTCTGAATTTCCTTCCTCCATTTCCCTTTCATTTTTATCTTTTGTTTGCTTTCGTGTTCTTTTTTCGTTTCTCGTGCATGAGTGTTTTCGCTGCCCGTCTTTTTCTTTACCGATGTCTGTCACAGTGGAATCCGCTCGGCCTACAGCGTGTGGTATCCACCAGCCCTGGAATCAATAACTGAAGGGACGCCGTGTAGTTTATTGCGTGATAAATTAGGCCTCCCGAGTGTCCTGAACACAACATAAGTTATTTACTTAGTAGTGATAGGTACGGCTGAGGCTTCGTTGGCACGCGTCGGTGACCTGTGTTCGTTTGTGTAGTAAAAGAATCGGTGAGCGCACTTGCCTGTAAATTAACCCTACGCTCTTTAATTTATTTGCATGCACCTAAATGTACTTATTTGATAAGTTATTTGTTTTTGTACCGTCATATTATTTTTTAGCAATTCAGGCAGAAGGACATTTATATTTCTGAACACTATCATGAATGGCACATGGCGGAATGAAACCTTAATGGCTTTGCATTTCGAATATTAGCTCTTTTTTCGATTTGAATTGGCGTTTGTTCCTTTTTGCTCTGACAAATTACGCATTTCAAATATTCACCAATGTTTGATCAATTAACTATACTAATACTCATTCTGTGTGAGTATTTAACTGTTTCAAAAGTGAATTGATAACTTAAACTTGTTTTCAAGTGGCAGCGTCAAAGGTTTTCTTGCTGTGTAAGGGTTAAAGTTCTGAAGAGAAGGACAGCTGGTGTACTCAGGAGCGGAAGATATATTTGTTCAACGGAGCTGTACGGTCATTTGACTAGACTTGCCTTGTTTCAGTTAATAAATCCAAGTGATAGGAGCTGAGTCAATTAGCAGAGGGAGGCAGGACTTCGTACAGTCAAGTTCTGACATTACAGCAGCAGATTCTCGTACGTCCGGGATATGTTTCAGATAAGCGGGGACTTGTATATCCCGAGGATGCAAGATGAATAACGTAACTAGCAGATAACTCGGAGTCTTACACTGAAATCAACCCTTTAGATATTGCCTTTACCGAACGAGATGAATGAGACATTTTTTGCCTCTGCCATCCTGTTATTTCGCAGAGAAAAATAATTGAGCCTAGCGTCCAACTTGCGCTAGAGTCTCATCCATTTCAAGTGTCGTCGTTTTTTGTTTTCATTTTAGGCACGGGCAAGTTAGTGCTGCCTCTTACAGACATTAAAAACAGTACTTGAGAAGTTACTACTGTCTCTAAAAGGTATTAGAAAACAGCATCGACAAGGTAGTGTGTTCGTTAATTTTAATCTAAGCTCCTATGCCTGATAGTTTGCTTAGGTTTTTACACGGATGAATGATGATGAGTCAATTGTCGTGTTTTGAGTGTTCAAAAAATTGTGGGTCCCATAATTGTCATCCAGTTAATTATTTTAATCTTATGAGACACCTTTAAAAACTAGACGTCTTGCAATAGAAAAAGAATTGCACCATTAGACGGGCTTTTTTTCTTCATGAAGCTTTTATTTATCAGCATATAAGCTCTGGCAGATTTCTTTTTTCATAATACAGATATGATGCCTCTCTTCTTCCCACTACCACAGGCGCTTTATCCTCTCAAATAAATGAATTCAAGTGTAAGTATTGTTTGCCTTCTAACGCTTATCGTTCTCGTCCATTAGGGCCGACAAAAGGTAACGAGGATATTGTGCGTCACAAAGTCCATCATAGTCCATCTTAACGTCTGTCAGAAAACTCACTTGAAAGTAGAATTCTCTATGGCTTCTTTTTTCTTGCGTATAGAATTTGAACAGCTTTTATCCTCTTGTTGATGAAAATTCAAAATTTATGAGGAACTTTACGCTACACTTGCGTAATTCCCCCTCATGTTGTATGAAATTATTAACACACCGAACCTTTAAACATATTTATTGTGCACTGTATTTCATACTTTATATCAAATCTAGTTCTGTCTGCCTGTAGGGTATGGACCTATTAATTATGCTCTTCAAGAACTGTTGAAAACATTTCTCTCCGCTCGACCATGTGTTGGTTAGGTCTGTTTACTCAATTTAAATAAAAATTTGTTAACCGATACTGACAACAATTCAAATGCTGATTAGTTTCTCAATTATTTACCAAATTGAGTTGACGAATATCAGTCCATTATTGAACATGATGTTTGTTGCCCAAATTGATATCACTTGAAGAGAAAAATTTTCTAGGAGAGTTTTTACTACGTGAATTCAATTTTTTACGTATTAACAAAGTAAGTTTAGAAATTTGATTGCTCTATGCTACCTGCTTCGTATTGGTCACCTATGTTGCAATAGAAAATTTCCGTTCTGATGGAATTTCGATAAAGGAAAAGTATAAATATTTACTCCTTTAGCTTCCCGCCAAAGGACAGTGCAATAGACTGCACACATAGCACAACTCGATGGATTGAAAGCATCTCAATCGGTGACAACAATTACTCGAGTTTTCATAATTTCTATTGATATTTGAAGACTGAGTAGTTATGATGGCTCTGCTGGGTTGATCGTCTACATGATGCATCAAATCAGTATAGGTGCTCCCTGAGTCTCCGCGTGTGTAACGTGGATTACTATCACTACATATTTTAACCCTTTCATGCTCATACTTTTATAGATTCATAGGGATATTCACTTACATTTATGATGGTGGTACAAATTTTGAACTGCTGAACAGTGCAGAAACTTAATTTCAGAAAGTGGAATGCTTTCTGTACCACCAAGCACTAAACATGACCTCTTCGAAGAAACGAAATGTGTACCACCAAACTTGAGAGTAAAAAAAGGACGCAGTGAGCTTGGGTTCTCTCTTTCTTGAACAAAGTTCACCCTCGTTGAACAGTCGCCAAATTGTACACAGAAGAACAAGTTATACAATAACGAGCAGTAAACTCTGCGTAAAATCCCGTACATCCTCGTCAGTTTGGAAGCGCTAGTCACTTGTCATGTAGGAGAGTTCTGCACCAGGAGGTAACCTTCTGAAGACCTGGGGCGTACCCAGCTGCCTCACGGACCGGTCCTTTTGACCCACATGTATGAGGTCAACTGCCGTACAGAGGAAGGTGCTGCAACTCGAGCTGTTTAGCTACAGTGAAATGCGTCCTCTTCAAATACACTTGTTTGGCTGAGTGCGCGTCTGTGAAGATGATTTATGGCGGATATTCAAGCCTTTTGTCTTCCATTGGGTACTCTACTGTTAACCGATCAGTGTTCTGAATTTTTCTGATTGTTGCGCTGTTACTCTACTAGACTGTGTGGGTTGCCTGGTAACTTTAGTGTGAAGGCTAAGCGTGGTAGTGTCTGGGTAAATCCGTTGACCTAAGTTACTAGCCGTATTTGTTATCGTAAATTTGTTCACAGTTTTTGCTCCTACACTTAAGATGATTTTCTTAACTTCTAAACTGCTGGTTTTCAAGTTTACGAATTTTGTGTTATTTTTGTGGACGATTGATGGATATCTTGATTTTTCAGTTTTCAAAGTTTTAGCTTCAACAGAAGTTAGGGCAATTTGTTATCGTTCTCTCGGCTATCAGTTTTTATAGAATAAGTGACGCTTAGTCACTTTCATTTCTTTATGATCCTCTTCTTTGTGCCTTCATAGAATAAGTGACGCTTTGTCACTTCCGTTTGTTGCGCTGGAGAGTACGTGTCAGTCGGCGCCTGATCCGCCAGGTCCCGTCTGTTTAAGCGGCTTAGCGATGAGCACGCGTCTCGTCGGTCAGGCTCAGTCATCGTCTTAGTCAGCTGCACGTCGTGAGGAGGCCATGGTCGCCCTCTGCCTATTCTTTTCCAGACTTACATTCTGATCCATTACAACTTGTGCCGTAATTATTGGCTCTCAAACTCCATTTCCTAAATCATCGCTCGCGAATTTTTCTTCAACGCATAATCATAATTACACTTCCTTTAAATTTTAGCAAGGCTCTTGAGATGAGCCCTTCTTCTTATTACTGTTCTTATTTAGTAATGTAACTGCTCGTTAATTTCAACGCTAACTCAGATTAAAACAAACCCTTTTTGATAATACTTAACGTGAATAAACCGCTATTTCACTCGTTTAATGAAAGCCCTGCTCTTTGTAATGGCTATGACAGGGTATTGTTTCCTTGAAGTTGTAATTCTTGTCCTCAAGGGAAGTGAAGAGTTACGCATTTCTCAAATTAGAGCTCCACATTTGTCATGATTACTTCGGAGTAATTTGAAGCACAGGTCTGTAATGCAAAAATTTTCTCGTCCCAATTTCATGAATGGTTCTTAGTTTTTACGTGCATGCCTTTTGTAGTCAGTAGGCCATGCAACCTCCGCCAACGGCCTGGAATGAATACGAATGTTTGGAATATAATGTACGATAAAAACTCATTCAAATTTTAATTTTCTCGAATAACCAAGTATAATATGTGATCCCAATCATCCATGGAATCCCAATCAACTCGAAAATTCACTACCTGAAGGTTGTTATTATTTATTTAAACTTTTTCCTTCTTGGTTCGAGCCAACATAATCATGTAATTCTTAATAAAATGAGGTAAAAGTTGTTTTCGTTGGAAAAAAACTCATCTCCGTGTGAGGACGAACATTTTTGTTGGGTTAGTGCAGTGCTGTGATGCAGGCGGCCTAACCCTAAGAAGACGGCTGTTGGCGTTTATTGTGTCATTTAGGCGGTTTAATGTGGCGCTTACGGCTGACCCTGCGGTGAACCACCCTCGTGGCCGTGCCCAGACAAAACATGGAGAGCATGATGAAGATGATAGTTCATTTTAGAGGCAGCTGAGCGGCCGCTTATCGTCAGATTGAAAGCCGATCAAACGGCATTTCCATGGACTGCTGCTGTGGCCATATGTCTCCAGCTTAGTTTGATATGTGCCGCTAAGCAGAGGTAGAGCCGATCCTGCTGCGCGGCTCAGCTTGCTCATGGGCGTTGAAATCCATAAGCTCTTGTCGACCCTTCACTGCACATCAATTTCTACTCTTACTTTCTAAAAATGTAGATGTTTCTCAGCGTTATGAACTCGGTAATTAATCAAATGTATCATTTGGGGTAAAGCTATCCTGGATTGCGAGTTTTTATTCGTGAGTTTTAAAAACTGGCAATGTTTGTCATGGTTACTTGATGTAACCATAAATGGATAATCAATAGACCGAGTAATCACGTTTCACTATTGCTTGAATTTAAGCTCGGGGATCTTATTGCTAACTATACTAATGCATATGTCCTCAAATGAAAAGATATTTCGTAATATGAATCAATAGTCCGCTGAGTTTGGTGAAATGAATCGTTGATTTATTGAACTTGTCTCCAACATTTAACACTGAACACTTATTTGTGCCGCAATAGTCATGCTCAGAGTTGAAAATTCAGCTCTACCACATCTTGACGATTGCCCTAAAATTATGAAACTAACTACCGAGAATATCACACATTTATTTTCAGTTTTTCGCTGCTCCCTCCTAGTGTCTAACATTTTAGCTATTCGGTAAGTTACACTCGTCGGCCGTGAAGCAATAAACCTGTAATTTCTACATCCGTTTTCTCACACGACCGCATTGAAGCACAACTGTGAATGCAGAAGCGTGCAAAGCGCCTCCGCTGTTTGGCGGTTTTGCCCTTGCATCCGGCACACAGCCATCACTCACCATCTTTGTGTGCTGGGCGGCCGCTGGCTATCCAACACAGACCTATCTTTGTCCTCAAGGCGTACGAAGTACTCTTACGTTTTCTCGAGACTCACGATCTGAATCGCAGATGTGCGTATTCGGGGGTGTAGTTTAATTTGACAAGCATGCGTTTTCTAAATTGCGACTCGATTATGAACATGTGACATTTAGTAAAAGTCGATAAGTAAATTGGTAAATCATGCTCTCAGAAAAACTTCCAGTGATTTTTTTACAATAGATAACCTTACTGCATAGTTCATGTCACAATGCGTTCCGAAAATAGATGTGTAATGAACAACATTCTTTGCTTATGACCCTGTAATTACGTGTGACTGAGAGCTCCTCGGTCACTGATCCATAATACTATATTATTATATTTTCAGTGCATCTATGGAGGTATTATATCATATTTTAGCCCACCTAGTTGTTCTTTGTTCCTTTCAAAGGGTATGATGCTCGTCCTTCGAATCACCTTTTGATGCGTGCCTAGGAGTTGTGTTTTCATAAATTGAATAGCAACTGTTAGAACTGAAATTGGAATGCATAAAAAGTAAAAGTATTCTAGATAGTATGTCAGTTTAGGTGCCGAGGAACGCATACAATCGTCTAGTTAAGGCAAAGAGAATCAACAAGAAGTCGGTAGATTGTTTTGAGTGATTAATCTCCCTGTGTTTTCCTGTATTGCAGGTATGATGATTAAATTGTGTTCGGATAAAAAATCATCTTTTTGATAATTTTCTTCGTAGTAAAGTTCTTCTAAAAATGAGTTTTGAAATTGATAACTATTAGAAGGTACTGATATTAAGTTAAGAACGTTTGGCAATGTTTTTACATTAGCTACAAAGTTCTTAATACACCACCCCTGCATAGTATGTACGTCCGACCAGGACGAAACTTGGTTCGTATGCTCGTGTGAATTGATTTGTGTACATGAAGATTTTGTTGGTACAACGCGTCCACCTTTTCAATCTCGTGACTACCGGAAAAGGTTACAGAAGATTACGGGGATCCTGAACAGAAGCGGCTCCCCTTCGTCGATCCCTCGAAGCGTGTGAAGCATAACAGGACCTGCGAACATCCGCTTCTACTTATCGCCAGGAACCTTTTAAGGTTACGGTGGTTCAGTGGTTGTCGAGATTTGGTACAAGTGCTCTCTCTCCGTTATAAATTGCAGGTGTAATCGTTCCCAGATTAACTGGAAAATCCTTGTTTATTTGTCCGGTGAAGTATGGATCGCAGTTCAAAACTTTCTCCTCACTTCTCCGGACATAAGGCCGTTTATATATGATTCAAGTATCCCAATGTTTAGTATAGTTTTTCTTGACTGAAAAGTATAACAAGTCATCGAGCAATGTCAAGTTCTATACGGCCCACTTCGGTTTATTTACCCCACCGAGTTCATTTCGAAGAAACAGGGCAGGGCATCTTCGACTCGATGACCCACGCTTAATCATTGGGTCAAGTTCCTGCAATTGAATCCTATTCTTACACAGAAAGTTAGCGTGAAGTTTAGCAGTAAAAGTTTATTTTTGAATTTCGTAGAAGTACAACATAAAGTTCAGTTCAAGTATTTTGAATTCTATTAATGAACACTAGATGGCAGCATGTCGATACATTCGAATAATCTTAAAGAATTTTTTAATCTCTATAGAAGTATTTATAAGGCCCATAAATCCCAAATAGACGGGCCCGGGTCTCCGTACTGTTTAAGAGTGGGAATAATGTTCTTAATTAGATGTCAGTAGTGATCATGTTTTTTTAGTGGCTTCTGTATCGACTGCAAGTTTGACGGTATTTGCACCGGATATCAGTGTAGAAGATTACTTTGGCCTCGGGCTTTTCTCTCTAATGCCTTATCTTAGTTTCTTCATTTATATGGGATGCAATGCTGAAGCGGCATCGCTTAGACATCTTGAAGCGTAGAAACAAAAGTGAATAGTCCTCCTTTCACGAAACCCATTCCTTTGCTGCTCGCTTAACATTTTTGGATGGTCATAATTCATTAACTTGCTTTTGTTTGTTGACTTGCCATGGGCATTTTCCTGACGCTATTTACTTTTCCAAGCGGAGCCCCGAAATCAAGGCATGAGGGGTGTTAGCGGTACAGGAGACGCTTGTTTCGAGTAAGCTTCTTGTGTGCTCTCAAAATATTGACGTAGCGCTGTCAGGTCTCAACTGTCATCACAAAATGAATTTCAATTTGTTATGTAGACGGGCTGTGAGCGTGTGTACGTGTAAATCATGCACGTGTACACATGGTGGTATCATATGTGCTGGGGAAGGAAGAGCTAAGATGAAATGGAACAAGGTCGTCATACTCATGCGTACGATGGTAATTAAGATAAAATAAGCATGCCAATTTACTCTTTTATCCATGCGCTACATAAAGTATTATGATACGGAACGCCTTTGCTGTCGTGGTTTACCGAAAAAAATCACTTCCTTCACTGCTCGCAAACAACGGACAAGACAAAACGCGGATTTTTATTCAATTACTACCAATTTGTGATGCTCTTACAGACCAACAATTACCTTTCATTTTGCATTTTGAATTCTACTATTTGCTCGATGTTTTCTGAAAACATTCGTTTTTTTCATTTTTTTCTGACTTTCTTCAGTCCTAAAGATGCGCATTCTTCTTTTTCTCTTCAATTAAGTATCATGTTGCTTAAGTTCCTGATTCTTTCTTCTTTTGTCAAATTAGCAACAATTTTCTTAGAGCTTTCCCTTATTCAGCAAGCGTTTTGATCGATCATCTCACAATTCTGTGTTGTGGATTGAAAAGCTGAAGAGATTCATTTTCTTCCAAGCTTCACAAAACAACTAACAAGTTGTGTCGTCCTATTCCTTGAAGTTGTAAACAAGTACGTAAACTGCCTCATCAGTGTAGTTTTATTTAGCAGGCGAGTCAGTTGCTTGCATGTTAGTGATACTAGATGCTTTTATGCAACTCATACTCGTAAATGATTGAACGAATTGTAATTTTGTCAGCTGTTAACGAATGTAAATTAATTTACATGACACAAATCGAAGTATTGAAAACTCCGGCTACGCTAACATTAACAGTTTTTATTTCCTCTTGTAGAATGACGCGAATTTTAAGTAGTTTTAGAAAAATATAAATTGCTAGTGTTTGCACATGGTTGTAAAATGCAGATTTTTCACTAGAAAATATTTTATCTGTACCTACATACGAGAGTATAACATCTCTAATTCTTTTTTGTTTTTGATGTTTATAATTCACAGAGTGCATTGTCATGGCGTGTTAATCATTGCACCATGTAAATAAAACATTGAGGGAAAAACAACGATGACAACGATGGTTAGTGACTGTCGACGGTTCAGAATTAATTGCATTCACCAACCAGTACATGAAACGTCAGTCGTATGGCATCTTAATAACAGTAAGCTTCAACCATGCTTTAGATATCAAACTTTCTCCCTGAAGTGTTGATGTTGAGGTACAAAGTTATCTGCAGGAGAGGTGCTGGTCTGATAGCAGTATATGAATGTATCCTTTGAAGGAGTAAGCGCGGTTTGGTGCTCTCTTCCCACGCTAGAACTCGTCTCGACTTTCAGAGGAAGAAATTGTTAATCAACTTCTTGCTAATGAGCTCTCGATCAGCCAAAGCCCATGCACACAATGAATTTGTCTTCATCACGCTGCCGCCTTTCTCCAGATTTCGTGATCGGGTCATCATTCAGTGTTGATCGAAATCTCTTCCAGACCTCTTTGTTGTCATTGGTGGTCATCTTGTAGACGCGTGGCTGTTTCTCATTAGTTTTACGGTGCTGCACAAATTCTGTTTCCCTGTACACGAATACTGTTTTGTAGGTCATTTATAAACCACTCTTGAAATTTCGTGTACTTTAGTAAATTCTTTCAGCATCGAAGCTTTTTCTGAGTTTGATTGAAACAAACATTTCGTTCATGTAAGAGAAATTCTATTCCGAGTTGGTTTCTTGCTTCTATAGTTTTTTATTTAACATAGTGACCTTGCTTCGTGACAGCGATTTTGTCTTTTTCATGCAAATTTGGAATATTTCTACAGCCAGAACAGTTCGTACTAGACGTTGCTATCGTTCATTAGTCGTGATGGATTTCTCCATCAGATTTTTTATTATTCTTCGACCTCATTTCACCTTCCAGTTCATGCCCGTGTAAGAATTAATAACTTCATTTAGTGGCCCCCCACTTCTGTTTGGAAACAGGGGATTGCATTCTAACTTCGTTGTGATCGTTGAAGCTTACGGCGAGAGATAGTCGCTGGAGCGTTCATTTTTACTCTTGGTTATTCAGTATTTGTTCGAAAATGTGTAAGCTATTTGTGAGTCACACGTTGTGTTTGTATTAATTTATTAAATTGTGTACTTAATTTTTATATAACAAGTACTTTATCTTACTGCATAGAATAACTTGCTTAAGAATAACTTGTATAGAATAATTTGCTTATTCCGAACTACATGAGCGCCAGCATGGAAGCTTTAACAGATACTTCTCATCAAGTACCGCATCCGTTGAAAACAATGAAGATTTGCTGACTCTTCTACTTTGCATGAAAAGTTTTTATTATCGTAGAGGATCGTAATTTCAAATTATGCTCAAACTTGCGTACTTAGAACTAGGTGCGGATGCAATTAATGGTTTACTTTCTTTTTGTCCGTGTTTTTAGGTTATTTGCCTCAAAAGCTCACAGGTTCGCCTGTATTACCGAGTAAACTGCAGGTTCGAAATGTATTTGTTCCTCTTATTCTCCGCAAAGAATTGCTGGTCGTTCTACCTGAATATTCTCTGCTGGAATGGTTTTTAAATCAAAGTATTTATTACCACGCAACTTGTCCGGGAAAATTATGAGTGCAGGTTGAGATAGCAAACTTATTATCTCACAAACTAAAAACGCCAGGCATCTCTACTTTTCTTAAGCTCGAATGGAACTTAATGGCACAATAGCTCCAACGCTGCGGAATTCAGTCTATGCACTTCTTTCTTCTTGAATTGAAGTGTGCGTTGCATCATTGCTATGGCTTTGGCGTCACCTTATTAGCCTCTGAAGATCATCGTGTTTTTGTTCAGCCTCGTTACTAGTCATGAGGTGTATGACCTGCGGGAAAGATGACTGGTGTGCAAAGCCTCTCTGTGGTGCCAATGATCACTTTTATTGCCACCTTGCTTATTAAATCGTAAATAATCTAGGCCTTACGGCTCGTAACCTTTCTCTTGCAGACAGTTTACGATCTCGGTTTTGAAATTACTTTCCCTTTAATCATTTTTCAAGCGAGTATTTAGATTTGTTACGAATTACGACCAACAAACAGTAATAAATCTTTCCCTATAACCTACGATTATCCGTAGTGTTCAGAAATTATTTAAATGAATGGAATTGAATACCAGGCTTTTACTGAATTAGAAGGTAGCTGTGGAAAGAAGTAGAGGCTTGTCTTAGTTGGTTTGAATGTGTTGCATTTTTACGATATTAAAGAGAAAAAATATGAAATAAAACTGCTAGAGAACGTTTATGAAGTTTGTTTGTACAGATGTAATGTAAATTTGAGGCTTAGCCTTCATGCAAAGTTTATTTGAGCGCCTAGAGGTTTTTCATTTTTATTAAAAGAAGAATGTGCTACCTTTTAAAATGCTTGTCCTTTAATTTGAGCGATGTTTTATCCAACGTTAAAATTTTTAGGTATAGCAGACAGTCCCTTTTCTTTTAATTTCCTAAGATAAAAATATATGTTAGCAGTTCAAAATATGTTTGAAAGTAAATGAGATCCTTGAAAGTTCAAGTCATCCATTTTCATAAAATCATCGTTTCTTTCTGAAGTTCGCCATTGAAGAAATGACCTGCACAACTCCTAGAGGTACGAAGAAAATACGGCTATTACCAGAAAAAAAAATCCTGTTCCTCGATCCCGCGATAAAAAGCTGACCAGTCTCACAGGAGGTTGCTATGCATGTTCTTCGGTGTCGTTTTTTGCGGCGTCTGAATGCATTAATTTCATTCAAGTTCAGCGCGTTGGCAACGATAAGCTGAAGCGCTTGTCGGCCCTGGTGTGCCAGCAGCGAACTTACGCTGAGACGAAGGCTGCGCATGCGCATTTCATGCGCTATGTGTCGTCACTCAACAGGAACATGCTTTCGATTTGTACGCTCATATTCGAGTGTCGTTGTTGTATTCGAGTGTCGTTGTATTCGTGTTGTTGTCGTAATCGAGTGCCGTTGTCGTAATCGAGTGCCGTTGTCGTAATCGAGTGCCGTTGTCGTAATCAAGTGCCGTTGTTGTAATCGAGTGCTGTTGTTGTTCACATCGAAATTATCACGTTAATATTGCCACAATTTTAAGTTCAGGTTCTCTTATGTTTATATTTCCGTCAATATCGTGTACTATTGTAGTAGCGTAGTGCAATAGGAAGTATTGTATTTATATTAAAATATTTCTACTAGCTGAAAGTACGTGCACGAATTGTGATATGAAGAAATTTTTTATGTTGCTGAAATCAAGGGGTAATATTAGTGCATTCGTTAATTTCGATGTTATGTTTTCGGTTTGGTTTTTCGGTATTACTTTTCCTATGTTAACTTATTATTCGTATCAAAGGTGGCTGACTCCAATCTTAAAAACTGAGAAATTTCTCCGAAAACGGCGCATTTTTGTTATCAAAAATTGTTGCTGCTTCTTCAACTTTGGAATTGCAGTAAAGATTTAAAATAAATGAAAACTTTTTACCTATTAGCTGTATAAAAAACGAGTAAGCTACGTATAATTTTGAGACAAATTCTTCTTGGAATCATAGAATAACTTGGAGTTTTGAAATCCCTTTTTTTCATTACGGCCCCAAGCTATAAAAAGGAACTCAGAAATAACCTTATCATGCGTCTTTGTATGACTGAGCAAATTTATAAATTGCATGTTCACTAATTGGCTGCACCTGTAGTTTAATCTGAAATTTAACATATTTTACCAGACCTTTGCAACTCTTGTCATTGTCAGAGTTTTTCATAAAAATGACCTAAGTTGCTTATTTATTTACGCAAAACTTAGGAAATTGTTCAAAATTTTGAAAGCCCTTTTTTAATTTCTATAGCCAATTTTTTGCTCATTTTAATCATCCATTTTTTATCTTAATTCTTAATTTTTGCCTAACTCTATTGTTCACTTTGTTTGCAACTCTACATTGTGATCTTTTCAGTGTTTTTACAAAGTTCAGTGCTCCATGTTTCAGATATATGGTGTAAAACTTGGTAATTTTTCTTTTTTTCTCTCTTCACGTTGAAATGCTCCGTATATGATCAAAGATATTCCAGGGCTGATGCTCCACATTTTAGTCACGAAACTGGCACGTCACTCATTACTTTTGAGTGTCCACCTACTGCCTAGCGTGGAGGTAATTATGGTCGGTCTGAACTACCTCATCGCCACGGAAGAAATTCATGAGCAAAAATGTCCGAACGTGAAATAATCAACACAAACTAACAATAAAGAACTTTTGGACATCCATTCATTCTAAATTTATTTCCAATTAAAATGATTAGAATCTGGAATCGAGTACGCAAAAATAACATTTCTGCTGACACCGTAAATGCATTCAAAACTCGTTTTGTGCAATACTGAATAAGAAATCTATCAATATTTTTAAGTGCTAATTGGAAGTCTGATCGAAACTCCAGAGAGCAAGAACGCGGGAGAAAACAATAGGTACACGTAATTAACCTAGGTACATCAAAGTCCTTGTTTGACTCTAAATTAACTTCAGGCCTTGTAGCGTCACTACGGTATGCTATATGCGTAAAAGAAAAGTAAATGTAACAAATGGAATAGCTGTAATGTAGAAGACTTTCAATACAATTGAATGAAAAATTCTACGTCGATAGAACGGCCACTTTTATATCAAAATGAACGTGAACGCCTGTGCGTGAATTTTTATGACTTATTTCCTCCTTCCACCTTACTCCCACACTGGTGCCTGTGCGTGATTGATGTCTTATGCAAAGGGACTTGAGAACCAAACCAAGAATGAACCACTCGTCTCGTTCCTACTGCCGTAGTCGATTTTATTTGATACCATTCTAATTAAAATTATTTAACAGGGACCTGATACGCCATTCCGTTTCTCAGAGTTCAAAGAAGCTCACTGGTCGACAGGGGAGCTTATTTGAAGGACAAGTATTACCACCGTATATGTTTAAAGACGTCATTGTATCAATTAAAAGCATCTTTTGAATACCAAAGTATAAAAAGTGGACGGTAATTGACTTGCCCGAATGAACTACACTGGCTTTATGAATTAAACGCACACGCCTGCCCCATTCTAGCCCGGCCCCGTGAGTAGCTCTTTAATTACAGGCAAGGCCTCGAGTGCGGTGCGCTGCTTTGTAACACTTTGTTCTTTAGTATTATTTACGTGAAATAAGAGCTGCGTTTCCTGGTGGTTTGTACGTTAAATGTTCGTCCTTGTCACCTTTCTCACGCCGACTTGCAGAGTTGTGGTTAGCGCTCTGTGGCCGGGGAGGGCTAACTTGTTCTTGAGGAATGACGCTCATTTGCAGTACGACTTCAGAATTAAGTTCAAGTTAGGGTGGCTTTTAGGTTACATATGTTCTCCAATTTATATTATATTCTATAATCTAATTCCATCGAATTTTACAAAGAAATGCTGAAGCTTACAAAATAAGTAAGAACTCCGCCTGCATTTATTATGCGATTTTTGTTATTGAACGAACATGACTTTATCTAGTATTTTTCAAGTGTTATTGCAGTAAAATAGAGCACACGGCCTTAATACACCCGGGTTCTAATGTATACGGAAGCAACCTTCTTGGGGGAGAAGGCTAGGCCATGATTTTTGGTGGACTCTGTGTTGATACTTGCGCGCAAAGGACGCGTTTGCATTATTGGGATCATAACAGCAGTTCTTTTTTGTGTTCCTGTACCTCGAGTTTGTCCCTCAAATCTAACCTGTGGATTTCATTTCATTTTACTTTTTTATCAGTTGTTGTCGCGTTCTTTTACTAGTTCTTTATTCACTTCAGAAAAGTCCTCAAGCTGAGTAAATAAAATGCAGCAAGTATTTAACCTCACCTTTGAGTGTTCACCATAAGTCAGATGCGTAAATGTACCTGCATTTAATTCTTTCCTTTTATTTCAGATTGCTCGAGAAATAGAAGTTCACAGACAACTACAACACCAACACGTCGTCAGATTCCACCGTTACTTCGAAGACGACTCAAATGTGTACATCATCCTTGAGAACTGCTCTATGCGGGTGAGTGAGTGTATTAATATCTGTATCTCACCTTCAGGAGAGGTCTGATGGAGGTAGGTGTATACTTTCTTCTACCTACTAGACCCTTTATAAATGATCACATTTATTGAGCTGCGTAGTTTTTTGTGCCTAGCAGACGTTTACAAAATAATTTACGGGTAACATTAATATTATCATCTATTATCCTATATTGTAATCAATAATATGCTGTATACATTTTATACAGAACAATTATGTGGCCATAATTAAATAAAATTCTTACGATTGAAACTTCATATTACTCGCAACTCGTAGGCTACTGCATTTTCTAGTGATAATTGTTTGCTGAATCGCTTGTCTGAACTTCGTTTAAATTATTATTGCACGAGGAAGCCAGAGCTGTTTGTAAGGAGGTACTAACTCTTCTACAATAAATATTGAACTTGAGTAGATCACATAACTTTCATGAACGTTGATATAACCTTCAGACTTGATCTAAAGCTTTGATAGGTGACTTCTTATGTCAGTCTGGGTTTGTATAGAACATGTGTGGTGGTCAATCGTTGCGCCGCCCACTGGCGACCGAGAGATGTGAGCCTGCATTTAAAGAGGCTTCTACGATACATTGCTAGGTGCGGGTAGACAACTTCGAGGATACGGAATCGAGACAAATCTTCTATTTTGCAACGTTCAAAAATGGAGTTAAAACATAAAATTTAAACTTCTGTGATATGAGCATTTGTGACGCTAGAATGTTCATTTTATTTCTTACGTGGAATTCTTTTGAGCAAGTATGGTTGCGAAAACGCTCGCTATTTTGCCTAGAGGAGTCATTAAAGGTAAATTTCAAGAGCTAAGACACTAGTTGCGTGTGCATAGCTCGAGGCACTTGGTAGCCGTGATACAGGGAACCGTATGTAGGAAGTTACCACTTTATGGTAGATTTGGCGCATGGTTACGAGAGCTGAAGGCTAGTTGAACAGCCTAGATGGGAATACGGTGCGTGAATAGGGAAGCAAAATATTCTGTAGCACAAGGAACTTTATGGGTTGCTCTGCATACCTGAATTGCGACACTATCAAAATTACAACGGTACAACGCAGAAATACTAAAATTTGTTGAGTATGACGTATGCTTGTCCCAGGCTAGAAAATAAAGTTAAAGTACTCAAACATAATTTCGAAAAAGGGAATTTACTTTGGTACTCATACTTTGACATTGAATTTGTTTTTGTGAAGTTTGCATGTTTTCGATGTCGTTTCCAGGTCTGATATAACTTTTTACCTATTCGTGTAGTGAAAATATTTAAATCCTTCTCATTTTTGAAATGGTTCTTATTCTATTATTTCAGTGAATAAATTTTGCCTAAGTGTATTGAAAATATTAACAAGTGTCAACTTTTAAGAAGCAAGAGCTTTGTTTTCCTCGCCTTGAAATTTCTTGAACTCTATTTTCTTTTTGTTATTCCAAGCACGTTCTTATTCTCACACGAGAAACCTTTTGATGACAAAACTTTTGTGACGAAAGAGTGTCTCTTTTCTGATTGAATGAAAATTCCGAGGCTTTGAAGTTGTAGATGAAAAAGACATTGATTGGACGCAAGAGAAGATTGAATTTTATCCCCATCGCCCCCCGGCGCCTGTATGTTCATGCCGTCTAGCGCCACAACGACTGGCGCTGTCCCAAACCTAAATACTGGCACTGCATCCCGACTGACATCTTCCTGAAAAGCAGGTTGAGTTCTTAAGAACGACGTGAACAGTCTGCATGCGTGTATCAACGTACATTTGCCACCACGCGAGTGTTTGTGTCTCGGAGCAAAAGATCCATTAAGGAAGCTCGTTTCAGAACGCTCTGCTGGCGCTGTTTACACACAGCGTTCCTTTGGGCCTGTGCACAATGAGTGCGAGTCGTGCTGTTGTTTACACGTGGTCCATCTGCCTGCTGCCTCTCACTCCTCGCTGACCTGTAAACTGACTGCTGCTTGTACGTAGAGGTCGGGTCGCGTTCTGTGCTTGGAATTACATGCTCTGTCTGAAAAAGGTCCCTTCTCGTTCTCCACATTCCACCCAACAGTCGACTTTTTCCATCAGATTTTTTTTCTGCACTAGTATGATGGTGACAACAAGATGTTAGTAGAATGTTGACTGTTCGACAAGTTTTCTGAGGCGTGAAAATCTTCAATGCGTTGATAACCCAGAGGACTTGTGGGCGTCTGCAGAAAGCCTCGTAACCGAGAAAACATGAACAATAAATGATGATGAGAGTGTAAATGTATGTGTTGAAACTATATCAATTGAAGCATTCAACGCATATGCCTATGTAGGCTATTTTTTTTAGTACATGTACGTGTGCTAATGTAGTATGTCGACATTAACTAGCACATTATACGCTTACACTTCTGCTTGTTTATGCTTGTGCTAGTGCGTGCCAACACTTTTGCTAGTGCGTGCCAACACTTTTGCTAGTGCGTGCCAACACTTTTGCTAGTGCGTGCCAACACTTTTGCTAGTGCGTGCCAACACTTTTGCTAGTGCGTGCCAACACTTTTGCTAGTGCGTGCCAGCACTTTTGCTAGTGCGTGCCAGCACTTTTGCTAGTGCGTGCCAGCACTTTTGCTAGTGCGTGCCAGCACTTTTGCTAGTGCGTGCCAGCACTTTTGCTAGTGCGTGCCAGCACTTTTGCTAATTGCAGCCACCTACTCTTGTTTGTCGATCAACTTGACGTTATAATGAAGTTACTCTTCTACCCCACAACAAGTCTCCATTAGTTAGATTCCTTGCATAAAACTATTTTATTAATTGGCTTTTTGGAGGCAATGTGTTATTGACGACAAAACTCCGTGAATTTCGTTGTGAGCGTATAAACTCTCCTGTAGTCTTATATTTGTTCCTTAAAAACTGGCTCAGAAGTTGACTATAAACTGGTTTCAGTGGTTGACTATAAACTGGTTCCAGTGGTTGACTATAAACTGGTTCCAGTGGTTGACTATAGACTGGTTCCTGTGGTTGACTATATACTAGTTCCTGTGGTTGACTATAGACTAGTTCCTGTGGTTGACTATAAACTGGTTCCAGTGGTTGACTATAGACTGGTTCCAGTGGTTGACACTTTTGACTGGTTCCAGTGGTTGACTATAAAATCATGCAGTTCCATTTCATACAGTTACATTTAACTTCAATTCTCAGTATGATTCATGAAAGTACAGAGTCCAGTTTACCTTAATTTTCATTCTTCGCGTAATGTCCTCATAAAACATAATCCCTCTGGTTGCAAACATTTGGTGTGCAGTTGAGAAAACATTCTGACTTTCGGTAATCTAATGGTAATATGTTTTATCTTTGTTTCTTTCACTTGTTGAAAAGTATCATCTATAATATTGAAAGTGTAATGTATGAGTTGTATTTTTATACTTTTTTTCCTCTACACTGACTGTTTCTAGCCAGAGGAAGTATCATAGTTAATTGGCGTTTTCTCAGATCATTGTGATAGTATTGATCCCAAGACACGCATCATTTCCTTGGATAAATTGACTA
Source organism: Trinorchestia longiramus (assembly GCA_006783055.1). Classification (NCBI taxonomy): domain Eukaryota; kingdom Metazoa; phylum Arthropoda; class Malacostraca; order Amphipoda; family Talitridae; genus Trinorchestia; species Trinorchestia longiramus. The sequence goes on along the minus strand of VCRD01002277.1, from coordinate 45,482 downwards.
GAGTCCACACATGGAACATGTTTACGGTTGTTTCACTTCTTTGATTCACTTAAAATATTCCATGCAATGATACCTACGGAGTAACTTATAAAAGTATGTATCACCACAGTTGCTCGGGCAAAACACTCCTTTTTAGTCTGTATTATGATTTTAACATCAACGCCTGGTGGTGAACTGACGCCTTCATGTGTATCCTGTAAATGGTGTTTCTGGTGCGAAAGACGTATGGTAAGCTGGACCGGTTTATGGCTATCTCCTCTGACAGAAAGTCTCGGACTCAAACGCAGCACTTAACCAATAATTTCAGCGTCAGGCTGTAGTAAAGCGTTCAGTTTATGTTAGGTTTACTCTTGTCCTACTACTGTATGTTAACACGTTTAGTATATAATAATTATTGTATCTTACGAAGTGTGAACATATGACATTATTGTAACAAATTGAGAACCTTTGGTTTAGGAATAATTTTAGTAACTTAGTATTTGATCTTTCTAATTAGAGAAATAAGATAAAACACTGTTGGCAAGGAAAGGGAGAATGTGCTAATCGTCATTGGCAGCGAATGTGGTAATAAAGATACCTACAGAAAGGGTGTCTCATCTTTAGTGTTCACCACATTCGCGTGTATCATCAGAATGATGCATTGAAGAACAGAAAATGTTTTTGAGTTGCTTCTGTAGTATTTGAGGCGAGTTTTCGAGTTGAGAGCTGCAGATATCGTATAAAGTAATTGTGGCTCAGACACATTCTTTCATTGAGAGTTAAATATTTTTTGTTGATATATTTCAATGACAGAAGTTTATGAATCCTTCTGCAACCGAGGTGTATGTAAAAGAGCTTTTAGTGAGCGTTGTAGCAATGTACAATTGAATTTTTTGTAGATTAATGCTTACCCTAATTTGACCTATTCTTCAACTTTCTACTTTATTCACGTTGAGGAAATGTTGCTCATATTAGTAGACGATAAGCTTCAGTTTATTTGACGGCCGCCATTTGATCTCTAGGTAGTTGGGAAGAAGTTGTCTGTCCGCTGCATCCAGCGGCCGTTAAAATTGGCAGCTCGGTCTATAGAACCGTCATGCAGCCATGAACGCCGAGCAAAACACTTTGTTTTGCTGGTCATTTGACTTCCAAGTTTATAGCGAGGACGACAGTCAATATCTTTGTTGGCTCGACGACTGCCATCTTACATGTCGCTGAAATTCTACTGGATGAGTTGCCTCGTTGATGCACTATATTGAATTCTGTGGTTCACTCGAATCCCTTCTTTCATGTCTTGTTTTATGGATAGTATTAAAGTTAGAAAGTATCTCAATGATTATGTACATCTACTGTTAGTGGGGTTTTAATATGTGTAGTATATTCGGTACAATTATTGAAGAGTTGCGTCATGATGATCTTGTCAGTTTTATTTACATGTTCTCACGATTATTACTTGAAAACTGTTGCCTACGTAACGAGTTTATTTATTCCATTTGCCATGATTACTCACTCTATATCACCAAAGAAAGCGCGTTGAAGTGAAGTTTCTTTTTGCCTATCTTGATGATTTATTGCTTGCCGGAGTTAGGAAGGATTCTTAAGTTTTTCTCCGGAATAAAAGGCTTTGGGATCCGTCATGGTTTGTTTCCTTGGAAGACATAATGACTCTCGAAAGTGTTGTGAGTTACCATAAGCAGAATTACCAGCTTTAGTTGTTGGGTTTATTTAGTGTTAGATAAGAGTTAATTTTCGTATTCCCCATTCCACCGTCGAAAAGGTGGTTGACATGACCTTTTCTTAAGTGATTCATTCTCATCTGTTCCTGTCATCTCTCCTTAATTATCCAACGCCTCGGCGGTGATCTTCATTGGTTTCAGTACCTCTTTTTACTGAGTGTGCTTATGTCCTTCTGTCTTATATAATAAAAATCCCAGATTATATATCCATGCTCCCCGAGTGGGAGCTTGACACAATATGTTCGTTCTCGTTCGCCTTCTAACATCTTGGTTTCCATCCCTGATCTTCCATTTTAACTAAATATATCCGAAAAAAAATTGGTCTATTCGACTGCAACAATGAAAATTTTGTGTTTTTCCTGTCTTCAGTCAAGGCAAGCTCCAAGAAAACTTATGATTAATGAGCCCTGCATCGCCCGTACTCCTTTCGCTGGCAAAAAAAATCTTGGCGACGTAAATATTTGTTCAGCTGCTTTAGGAAGAGTCATCCTAATGGTTCTCTGCTTTTTCTTTTCAATCCGTCTGTAGATAAAATTAACCACTGCTCTACTACATCCATAATTCGCTTATCCACCATACACAATGTCTTCTGCTTACCCGCCAGTCGAAGCGCGTCCACTGCGTTTACATTTTTCTCGGCCCACTCGCTGCCAAAGCCCCTTCAAGCTGCACTTCGTTAAGCTGCAGCTAGAAAATAGAATGCTTTCTATTAGGCGAGTCCTCTGGAGTCCGGCCACAACTCCCGAGTTGAGGTGGGCAGGCAGCGAGGCGTGACTAGACGGCGTGACGCGGGTGCTGTTCGTGGTTCCCGCCTTCCCCAACTCAACCTTCATCTCGCTTGCCTCCTCTTTTGCTGTTGTATTGCCTTCATCTTTTTCTGCTGCTGCTTCTTCATCCCCCTTTTTTGTGCCTGCTTCTCCTTCCTCTTTTTTTCTGCTGCTGCTGCTTCTTCTTCCTCTTTTTTTTCTGCCTGTTTCTTCTTCCCCTTTTTTTTCTGCCTGTTCCTTCTTCCTCTTTTTTTATTTTCCTCTTGTTACTTCGCTTTGGCCTTTTCTCCCCGAGTCTTTCTTCTCCATTTCTACAAGTCGCTATTTGTACTTTCCCTTTTTCTCCTCATCTCCCTAGATCATCTTTTTCTCCGCTTGTTGGTATTTCTCTTCTTTGCCTTTTTCTGTCCTTTCCATTCACCTCTTTTTATTCCTTTTCCTCTTCTGCTATTCTCCTCGACTTTCATATTTTTTCTTTTTCCGCCTGTTTTCTTCTCCTCAGCCTCTTTCTTCTTCTTAAACATTCTCAAGTTTCGCTTCCTTCTCTTCTTTGCTTCTTCCATGATGCATTTCACTCGAGTCCAATAATGAACACGTATTATGAAAAATTAGTCATTAGGTATCAAGGCACTGTAACCAAAGAGATACTGTTCTTGATCAACCATGGGCGAGAAGCACACTCGCGTCTCTTTTAAAGTTAGGTATTGTTCCATCCAAGAACAAGTGCTCAGACGCTGCAAACTATAGAACAGGCATAAAATTTGTCTACGGCAAGAATAATACAAAGTTTTCATTAACAATCCTACTATCTGAATAGAGGCTTGGAGAAACGTGTCTATGGCTACGGTAATCGAGGGCTCCTACAACGATATCGTTCAAGATTTCTTACGGGATGAAAAGTTCGCTCAAATTTTCTGTGATTTAATCTCGTCGAGTCTGAAGCTTTTGATTCTATTGTTATTTACCATGAAACTCCACACTTGCATACGAATATAATGTTGAGCTTCGAATTTTATGGTTGGTCATTCACGAATCAACGTTTAATGTAGGTTTTCACAACATTTCTTTATTAAATTTCGCCCCTCATTTCTGAATAAACTAAAACTTGATGTACATTTTTTCTATGAATTCGTGATTCGTCATGTTTTGAATGTCTCTTCCATCTCTTGGGCCTTGGAGATGAACACTTTTGTAAGGCCTTTTATATTGTAGAGCTTTAATGAAGCATTTACATACACTAAGCAAATATGTACCATATTAATGCGTTTGGCTTGTAAAAATTTAGTCTGAAAGTATAGTTTACATATTTTTATCCCCGGCAGTCTCTGGTGCACGTGCTCAAATACCGCCGAACGCTCACGGAGCCTGAAGTCCGCTACTACATCAGGCAGCTGGCAGAGGGCGTTGCTTATATACATGGCGAGGGCATCATTCACAGGTGAGGGCATCATTCACAGGTGAGGGCATCATTCACGGGTGAGGGTATCATTCACGGGTGAGGGTATCATTCACGGGTGAGGGTATCATTCACGGGTGAGGGT
>VCRD01002277.1:15363-33522 GCA_006783055.1 Trinorchestia longiramus | reverse complement strand
TCCCTGGCCTCGCTATCCAGTGCCGTAGCCAGGATTTAGCTGACGGGCGATGGAACTTTTCTCGCCTCTTCTGAGATCTGTGACGAGACGTGTTGCGTCGCGCAGCATCTCATGAGAAGAATCATTCTTGTCGTCTCTAGCGCGAGACATAATTTCATCGAAGCTTAAATACATCACATCTGATCTTGTCGACCGTGAGATTTACCACAAAGTGATGTATCTGCGGTTAACACTTATCTTTGTCAGTATCCTAAGCTGCTAATATGCTTTTTTAATTGAGCTCTAAAGCGAAATTTCAGTTTCGTATGTTCATCTTTTCTCTTTTAGGTTGATGCAGCACTCCTGCTGTGCGGGACAAAACTATCAGCTTTTATGTTTCGGATTATATTTCTACAACTGTCCTTTATTTTACCTTTTGTTTCATAATTAGAAGTGTTATTCGGAAATCGTGTAAAAGCCAAGTGTCATACTTAGCAAAAAAACAGCCCCTTTTTGAAAAGCTGCCAAAAGATTTTTTATTTTAATAACTATTAACTATTCACGAGTAAATAGGGGTTAATAATGATTTATTGTTCACAAATTAAAGCTGAAATTTTATTCCCAAGCATTCCCATCATAAAATGGGTCTCCCTTCACTCACGGGGTATTTGGTACTACCCTGGCCGCTATAAGTTGGTAAGGCTGAAGACTGCTCTCAAGCACCAATACTGGTTTGGAGAGTTACACGCCGTGGCGCCGCCTCACACTACCTTCGGTATGCTTCGCTTCCGCCGTCAACCAATGCTACTACACATAATTCGCCGTCCGTGCTCTAACCTGTTCTGTTGTCTCTCTATTCGTTTTCTTATCGTCCGTTAACTTGAGTTTGATATCCTGCAGGCGTCTCCCGTCATCTGACGGTCCAAACCAGTTACGGGTTCACGATTTTATATTTTATCTCTCAATGAATATCGTCTAGGCTTAGGTCTAGCATTATTTTTAATGACCTAAAGACTGGTAACAATTCTTTAGGCATCTCCTGAACATTATTTTTCATATGGGTCTTAAAACGTTAGAAAACTAAAGATAATTTTCATGAGCCGCATCTACGTCACATTAGGCGCCTGAAAATTATGTGATTCACATCTATACTTTTTCCAGTGTTAGTCGTACTATTCTCTCGTTTTAGGACAACTCATGTTTCAACATACATGTTGCCTTTTAACTACCCTCATTTATAATTACTAACATAGTATACTCAATAATTATCGCGACATTTAAATGTAAAATTAACTATTTGCACTAACAGTTCATTTTGTTTTCAATTATTCTGTATTAACGAAATCACATGTTGTACAGGTGTAATATTTATTATAACAGCTAAAGTTTAAGACGAAAAAATAGCTATTTTACAGCTTTATAATGCGTAAAAATCTCCAACGACTATGACCCAACCTTGAAGTTAACAGAATATCCGTCTGTGGAATCCTGTAGCGCTCTTAAGAGACTGCACATGTAAAGAATAAGCTTGAATAAAGTCGTCCTTGCCTCAAAACTGTTAAAATTCCCTAATGAACAGCTCAGAAGAAATCAAAAGATTCCTTATGAATCTGGCAAAAGAAAAGAATATATCCGTCGGAATCGTGTTCACCATTTTCCACGAAGACTTGACGACCTTTTCTAATGAACACTTAAAAAAAACTGGTGTTACCTGGGAAAACTGGAGACAAACGTCTTGCAAGAGCTGAAACCCTACTCCCTCGTAATCGTGAAGGCATGCTATCAAGCCTTGTGTTCAGTGACGAAAAGAAATTTGGTGTCCAGCAAAAACTCAACATACAAAATGATCGATTTTGGTCTGGGACCGATGAGAGTATCACCCGCGGGTAGTCATTCGAAGACGAGAAGCGGCGTTAATGAAGGTTTAGGTCGCGATTACTGAAACTGGAAGAATTCAATTGATTTTTATAAGAAAAGGTGTTATAATTAACAAAAACATTTACTGCAACGACATTCTTGCAGTCATTGTTTCCTTGGGCTAAAAACAATTTCAAACAACGTTAGTTAGTTTTCAAAATGAAATGAACGAGCCTTCCTCGCCAGACTTGAATCCTCTCGATTACACCATTTGGTCTATATTGGAGAAAGGTTTCAGCAACACATCCTCAAAATTTGGGGGTGTGGAAATTAAGAATTAAAATTTTATAATCCAAAATTCTTCAAAATCATTTGTAACTCGCGCAGTTTATTTTCTGAACGTCTTCTGCTTGTTGTCGATGCAGACGGAATGCGTATCGAAAAAAATGTCAATTCCTAATTGTTGCACATAACTTCTATGTTCTGGTGTCATTTATATACATTTGTTTGTTTACTAAAAATTAGCTCTAAAGGTTCCAACGGTAATTATTGAACGGTAGGGAGTTTTTATGCTGAATGTTTTGATTTTATTCCTGCTCGTTCTCCAAAATAGTTCTGCTTCGAATTACTTGTAGCAATCGAGGGAAAGGTGTCATTGGGGGCTTTATTATCATACTTAATCAATGCAAGCGCGCAACATAAGTCCTCGTTTTTTCTTCGCAGTCTTTTTATGTCTGCACGAATCCATTTCTTATCACAATTCCCAGCTTTTTATTCTCTGATCTTGGTTGTACTTACCTCTTGCCTAACCATCTTCCCCATCTGTTTCGCTTGTATAAGTCTATGAAAATTAAGTTACCGTCCACCTCACATTGCGTCCTTCACACAAGCATGCCGTGTGCCAGGGGCGCTGCCACAATACGTGTCCGTAGTGATCAGATTTGCAGGTCCGGAGGCGCAAGTGTGTTGCATTGAAATACCGCTGCCCCGACCTGCGCAGTCGCTACACCGGGCTTGTGTGTACGCTGGCAGGCTACCCCGAGCACAATAGACTATGACCCCGCCCCTGGGTTGTTGATTCCTTGCCTCTCTCGCCCACCCTCTATCTCGTCCTCACGCTCCGAGTTCAGGCAGCTGTTCTCGCTATTTCGCTCTGTACTTCCTTGCATTTTGCCTCCTAAGGTTTCTTGGCAGTCTGTATCAGAGTCATTTCTTCTCGCCTCTATTTCCATTTTCCGAATTGTTGTTCCCTTATACTCTTCTCGTCCTGCAAATGTTTTCGACCCCTGTTTTCTTTTCATAGTCCCTTTGTCTCGTAATTTCTCTTTTACACTTTCCAATCTGCTTGTACATATTATTGCGTGTCTTTTTTTCTTCTCAAATATCTCTTTGCTCGTGTTCTCGTACGCTGATCTTCATTGTTCTCTCAATATTTGTAAGTTGTTTCGTATTCATGCTTTTCTCCCCAAAAAGTCTTGTAAACAAATAATGCATAGCAAGAGTATTGGTATATTTGGAAGGTTGTGATAGATTAGTTTCGTATTTAAGTGGACCTTTATTGTCCTCATCTTTCTCGAAAAACTGTCAAACTGACCTTCTTGTACTTGTGTTTTCGATGTTACATTGGTTTACTCGGTTATTTTTTCGTAACCTCGAGATGCTCTCAGACAACAACAAAGTTGTTACAGCGGCTGTAATAATGCTACACTGTGTAGTCATAGAACTTGTTCGTATTATGTACTGAATATTTTCTACAAAGGAGATTCTTTATTGAAACGCTAACCTTCTATACTGTGCCATTTCTTGAAATGATAAAAACGGCAATTTATCCTTAACTTTTCCTTCTTGTACTTTATTTTCATGGACGTACTGTATCAAAAGTACTTGCCAACGTTCCAAACTGAAAGCACACGTATTTTTTTTAAATATTCTCGTTGCCTTGATGGGTTCCACGAAATTTCATAGTTGATCATGCGTACACTTAGTGTTGTTTTCCTATGCCGATTTTGGCAGCGGAAGCCAATATTGGTTGTACACATTGAGGTACGATACAGACTACAGCCGTGAGGTATGGATATTTCTTCTCATAAGATACTAAATGAAGCTCACTCTACCGTCTCGGTTCAGACATGTTATACAAGCTCATCTGTTTTTATGTTTATATCTTTAATATAATCGTTCGTTTAGTTCCCACCTTGCAAAAATTCTGCTTTTCAATTTCTTAATAGACATGTTTTTTGACTTCGCGTACCGGAAATTCTCATGATCAATTCCGACCTGTTCAATCGAGTCGTTGTTGACCATGTTCACTCGCTAAATGACAGTCATGATCACTTTCATTTGTTATTATTGTTATTTTGTGATGTAATAAACATGCTGTACCTATACGCTTATCATTTGTATTTTTCAAGACGTAACAGCGATCTAGTTTTTGCTTAAATCCTCAAAGGAAAAGTTTTATTCAGTTTTTTTTTATCCTACAATAAGTAGACCTATGCTGCGGTTGTCCACAACAGCTATCGTTTGTTCAGCCTGTTCCTGGTAAGCTGCTCTCTTATCTCTTACTAATATTTTCAGACCTTGATCTGAATAAATCGGTGTGTGGGATCTTCCTGTACTCACTCCGTGTCTAAACTTCCATATTATTTGTGTGCAGAACAATATGCGGCACCCCAAACTACATCGCCCCCGAGGTCCTGAACAAGTGCGGCCACTACTACCAGGCCGACATCTGGGCTATCGGCTGCATTATGTGAGTGCATCTAAGCTTAGTCTCCGCTCTTACTTATTGCTTTCAAAGTACGCACTCACTGATGCATACCCCGTTTACTGATGCATACCCCGTTTACTGATGCATACCCCGTTTACTGATGCATACCCCGTTTACTGATGCATACCCCGTTTACTGATGCATACCCCGTTTACTGATGCATACCCCGTTTACTGATACAAACCCCAGTGACTGATGCATACTCAGACATCATAAAGACGTCCAAATGCTCTCAGACTGTCAAAATCGGTCTTCTTCTAATACACCGTCTTGTGCAACACGTCGAAAGTTATTCAATATTTAGATCTTATATTAATCTTCGTCGTATAATCGTTATGACTCTGTAGGGGTGACTAAGCCACTACAACTCCATTAATTGTTGCATGCAAGTTCAGTAGAAATGCAATGAGCGAAGAAAATACTAAAAAATCTGTTTTTTCTTGGACATTTTTTCAAAACCAGTCTCATGTCACGTCTGCGAAATTTAGTGTTAGCTAACGGCGTTAAATTGCACTACATTTTTCTAATGCGAAAGTAAGTGCTTTCCCGTTCCTTTCGTCCCTGTAATTAGTTTAACCGTGCTACTCAAAACATAAGTCAATTAACATAAGGATCATCGATTAGTCCATGTGTTTAGGCTAACTCTACTTACAAATATCGACGTGTTCATGCAATGTTTGACACAAACTTAACTCTATCCTACTCCTTTGTATCATTGCGCTGTTTTTAGTGACGCTAATTTTATACGGCAGGTACGCGTTGCTCGTCGGCCAGCCTCCGTTCGAGACGGAGACGCTGAAGGAGACGTACTCACGCATCACCAGCAACCAGTACGTGATCCCACCCTTGGTGAGCTCGCAAGGGCGCGCCCTCATCACTGCCCTCCTGCACCCTGACCCCAAGAGCAGGCCGTCCGTGCCAGAGCTCCTCAGACACGATTTCTTCACTAAAGGCAAGAGAAACGCACCGGAGAACTCCATGAGCGATCATTCGCAAATGGATCACTCTAACTCGATTTTCTTTGTTGACGATTGAAATAAGATTTAGATTCCTCCAAATATAATAGTTTGACTATTAATGATCAAAAAGAATAGTTACTTCTTTGAACACTTGAAAGTGCGGTTGGGTACCGGCTTGTACGACAGTGTTTTGTGGATTATATTGTTGAAGTAACTGAAAAAGTCAATCTATTGAACAATGAATAACAGCGTAGTATTTCATTTATAACTTGAAGTATAGAATATACACTGAAGTGAAATCTTTTTTAAGCATCCTCATCCGGTTTGTTAAAGTATTCATCAATCTAGAGCGTACGTATGAGTTATATATTGCAAGTTATTCGCAATAGATATGCTACTCACAAGAGCTAGTCTCCCACTAACACCAAGGGGTTTCAATAGACTAGGCGCTATTGAATAGGATAATCAGACGCATCTATTGGCTGATTGTGTCAAGATTCAATAAACCTCAGATTTCCCTTCTGCTCTTCGATGTTCACTCTGCCCAGTTTCGACTGTGGGAACCATTTCCTAATTTCCTAGTGCTTCTATGCAACTTAACACGTTGACTCCGAAGTGGTACGTATGTGTACCACTTAGGTTCTGTAATTTTTTCAGATTCTAATAGTGACTATGCGTACAAAGTGAAGATTTACACCAGTCAGGCAATCGGAGTCAACGTGTTGAACCACAATTCTTGCACCTGCTCATAATTCTGTGTGTGCAGGTCTATTGCCCCGCAGCCTGCCGACGCTGGCGTGCACTCAGGTACCTCAGCTGCCTGCGGACACTCTCCTGCAGAGGGGGTCTGAGTCAGCCGGCGACCCGCAACAGCTCCACTCGCAGGTCATATCGCAAGACATCAAGAAGATAACTACATCTGTCTCTACTCTTAGGTTACCCAATGTCAAAACTCCGCAGGATAAGGTGAGTTGTGCTCTTTTAACCTCCTCTCACACTAGTTCATTGGTAAGTTCTAAGTTAGGACGCTGAAACTGTTCATTGTTTGAGAAACGTATATCAAGCTACTACGTGTTCTGATTGCATTAAACTTTTTGATTGACGTACAAACTTTTATCTTTGTTATATTTTACGCAGTATTTATGTACTTTACGTTGCTTATTTTACTTATTCTACTAGTTCATTCTCAACGGCTATTTCTGCCTCTTACTGCTACCATTTACTTACAGCTTCAGCCAAATATTACGGACATGTGTGTTAATATACGTTCTGATTTGGAAAGTTATACTTTTTAGTAGGTCCAGTAACAAGTATTTTAGAGCCTCGTGTGTATGTTCTGAAGGTAGACTAGAGTGTCTGTGAGTTGCTGATATTGACAAGCAAACGAAAAGTTCACTTTTCAGTTAAGCACTTTGGAGTGTGACATCTTCTCATCAAGAAACTGCCTAAATTTAACGGTGTTATAGTTTAGAAATTTATCAGAAAACTGTTCATTTACGGGCAATATTTTATATATTAAGGCACATGAGTTTGTCGAAAATATACTCATTCTACTTATTTAGAGCCTATTTTTAGTTTACTAACGTGATCCAACTGATATCGTTTCATACTCCTCCATTTCAGATCTCAATATTAACGGATAATTTAGGACACCAAATACCTGCCATTAATCGTAACGAGATGAACGAAGCTCTGAGCTCACCACCCTCCCCTCCCACGCTGCACCCCCAGCAGCGGTACCCATGCTCCACGCTACCCAACCAAATGACCTCGAGATCTACCCAACAAATTCCCGCCTCTACTACAATATCTAATTTATCGAAAGACCCTAGACGGAAAGATTCCAATGGGGTCAGCAACGGCATTCGTCTTTTCGAGAAGCTCACTTCTGTTATTTACGCCCCTGACTCGAACACGAACTGCTTGGGCTCCTTGGTGGCCGGCAAGAAGAGAGACGTCACCTCCGGCACCCTCTATAACCTCCTTGCTGCCTGTCTCGACAGTATGCCAGACGGTCAGTGCATGCTTAGAATTGATCAATGTTTCATGGAGATTACTTTGCAGATGTTTGGCATTTGGGTCTGGTTCTAGCTAGGTGGTCAGTCTATGAATGGACGAACTGAAAGGCGTGCGAGTTCTGTTTGGTTTTACTGTCATTGGGTCTTTGGTTTCCCTGTATTATACAAGATTATGAATCACGCCTTCGCACATTTCGTCAGAAAAAGTTCATATAAAATGAAATGTGTTTTGAATCCCTACTTCATAACAGGTATGAAAGAATAGACGTTTTCGTTTCCGTTACACATTTTTTCCGAAGAAAAGACATCGATGCATCTCGTTTAGCAAATTGGTTAAAGAACACTTTTTGTCTTTCATCAAAGTGATGGGTAATCTTTTTTTGTATTTCCACTTCAAAAGAATCTTTATTCTTTACACTAATTCTTTACTCACATCATATAAACTGCTATTTCGTTGACTGATATTTTGAAGCTTTTCATCATCCTGCTACTTTCCACTTTTTCTCTGTAATAGCGACTGCCTGACTCGCATTTATTGAAAGATCTCGTGAAAATTAATTCAACGTTTCGTGTGCAAGTACGTTTATTTGTTAAATTAGTTTCTACTTGCAGGTTTAACTGGCAACTTGAACTGCCAACCGTACACACCACTCTTCATTTCCAAGTGGATCGACTACAGCAACAAATATGGTTTTGGTTACCAGTTGTCCGACCATTCTGTCGGTGTCTTCTTCAATGACCTCACCAGAATAAACATCAGTGCTGATAAGAGGTAATATCTGCGTTCGATAAATTTCTTAATTGTTTGTTAAAGAAGTCTTGAGAATATTTTTGATTTGAATTCTATTCCCAACTCTCGCCCCTAGAGTAAAATTAAATTCTCTCATACATGACACTTTAGACGCTCATTTTTTTAATTTTGCTGTCGAATGTTGAATTTTTATTCGGAAATTAGAAATAAAAAAAGTGGGGAAAATTTGGGACGAAAAGTTTAAACATCATTGACTTATTATTGTTGGCTTTTAAATATGAAAGAATCTACTGATTAAGTATTAAAACTCTTAACAATGACTGAGGTGCAGCGTGTAGCTGGTGGGTCAGTTAGATGAGTTTTTGTTCACGGCATCACAGTAAAGTGGATGTTCTCTAAAACTTGGTCTCTGTACAGCAAAATAGGGGACTTGTATCTCAAAATGGATGATTTCTACCGTAAAATATGAGGTCTTTACTACAAAATGGGTGATTTTTACTTCAAAGTGAGTGTTCTGTACCACAAAGTGTGTGCTTTGTAACACAGAAGGTTCATAATTAAAATAGAATGCAAACGGCAATAGAAACGAGTAGTTTGGTTCATTCCTGGGTTACTATCCAAGTTACATGCCGTCTAGAGTAAAGGCATCAATCCTACGCTCACACCTCAATCACGTAATCTAATTCAGTCACGTACACGCACTTCACTCACACACATGTACCACAATACACTGGCCCTAGGAGTCTAAGAGTCAGGGACATAGAACCAGTACGTTATAATACTATGGGTTCCTAATCCAATATTTGACGAGACGATTTTTGAAAGCATTTATTGCGCTAGCAGAAACGATGTTTTCGGGCAGCTGGTTTAAAGTTGCGGTAATTTTAACAGGAAATATGTTTCACGCTTGGGATGTTTTAAAATTTCTTGTTACATATTAGTTTTTGGTCGTTATTTCTGGTCCACACTTTACCGTCTCTTTCGAAAAGCCCTTCCAAGAAAACATCGTCAAAGCCGTTGAGATACTTATAGGTCTTCTTAATGAGTTGTCCTCACAGTTTTCTTTGTTCTAAACAGATGAGTTCAAACTGTTGAATGTCTTTCGTAACTGAGATAGTGGAGTTCAGGAATCTTTTTCCGTTACTTTACACTGAATTTTCTCCCTAACAGAAGAAACCAAGTTCAACACGTTGCTTATGTTATCGTGTAGACTAGTTGTGGAATTGCAAAGTTGGAATTTTGTAATTACTGGTTCGGTAGAATTAGCGAAGAGTTAACTTCACTATGTTCATGCTCTACTTATCCACAGCCGTGTAGAGTACCACGATTGCAGCGGGCGGTTGACAACAGTGTCTACATCGTCACTACCAGCGTGGCTACAAGAAAAATACCAGTTACTGCGGTACTTCGCCACCTACATGGACGAGAACTTGACCGAGGCGGGTGACAAGACCACCTCGCCCCACACCACCAGCAGGAGTAGTAGTAGTAGCAATAGCAGTGCTAACAGCAGCACCAGTAGCACTGGCAGCACCGGCAGCGGTGGTGGTGGTACTACTGGGGCCAGCAAGAGCGCTTCTTCACAAGTTATCCCTCACATCAGACGCTGGGACAGGACTCCCAAAAGTATCATCATGCAGCTCAGTAATGGGACCTTCCAGGTGAGCATCTTGAGTCTTCAACTCCTTCATGTGTGAGCCAAACAACCCAAAATTTCGAAGTATTATATTTGCAGTATTGAATTGGAATCGGTTTTAAAAAAGGTTTGTTTTTTCCTCGTATGAAAGTTTTTGCTAATAATTTAAATAGTATCCTCGATAACACCATACTGAGAACTCTGATGGTTACTCCCATTTCCTCAAAGAAGCATGACAAAAAAATTGATGCCTGCCTCTTGATATAGTGTATCACTGCTGGGATCGCTTTTATTGTGGCTGCGGAGGTTAAACCAACAATATAATACCATTAATAATAATAATGTTTTTCAATTTACTACTCCAAAACTCTTAGACAGTTTTCGTTGTTGCTGGTTGTGGTGTCGCTCAATGCTGTAAAGTCAAGTCCAACTGACACCTTGTATCTTCGGCAGATAAACTTCTTCAAAGACCACACGAAGATCATCGTGAGCGGCGAGCGGTCAAACGAAGATGCGTGTCTCTTGTACATCAACGGTGACAGAACGAGCTCCACCTACAGGCTGTCCCACATCGCAAGCATGGGCTGTGACGCCGCCATCAGAGAACGGCTTGTATACTCCCTCAGCTGTCTGCGGCTGTACGCAGAGCTTGATGGTGAAGAAGTTTAGTTCAGCAACGACCTACGTTGTTCACAGCATTTTATTCTGGTAGGATTCGAGTAGATCCTCTGTGTTGGTCAGAGTACATCTTTGTGAATTATATGGCACTGTGTGTGCACTACAAAATTATATGTGTAACTTTTTTTCAAGCACGACACTACGGAAAAATGGTTCTACTGGTTGGCGCCGTTCTATTCTATCCCCAAAATATCAAGCTATGATGTGATGGATGAACTGTTCCATCTTGTAATTACGTAATGGAGCTCTTTGAATTGAAGATTCCATTGCGTTTAATAATATGTTGTGATATAGGATTAGAATTGCATAGATTCCAGAGGATTACTACCTCTAACAACAAAACTTGAGTCAAAATTACATTCTAATGAGCATACACTATTATATGGCAGTCATATTCAATCCGTATTGCCTTCAAAGGAAGCCTCCTGTCTTGAAATTTGCGATTTGAAAGATTCACATTCGCTTGAGAGACAAACTTTTCATGCGTAATGACCTACATCATATATACGCAGTGTATATATATATATACATTAATCACACTTCAAACCCCTATACCTTTCTCAGAAGTATTAGTTCAAACAACATTTTGTATTAATGGATTCGATGCCTCTTAAGGATTGTTGCTTCTTCTTCAAGTAGTTTAAACAAATCAGCATGTGTGACGATGACGCTTTAATTAAACAAAGTACCATCGTGACTACAGTCATCAAAACTTCCTTAGTTCGAGGCGGTGATTTTTTAAGTTTCAAGGGAAGTTAACTCTGCTTTAATAATTCATAGCCTCTTGTCACTAACTCATCCTTGCCATAAAAAATGAATACAAATTAACATCGTGCAACTATTTGAGAAACATTTTCTCTGTATTTATTATTGCCGTACCAGAAATTTATGTCTGCTCTACTCCTTCGAAAGAGTTCTTCGAACGAACTGCAGGGAGTTATTTGACATATGGAAAAGAGATTGTTTTTCTTCTCACGTTTCTCCTTTGGCTCAATTCTTAGACAATATGACCTCCTCGGAGGGCCACTTCATAGGCTGTTAATTTATTGAAAAATTTTCTACCAATGAAAGTAAATATTATGCGTGCTAAGTTGGAACAGTTGACTACTCTTGCAAGTATAGAGTGTTATTCATAATAGGTCATTATTAAGTGTATTTACAGTAGATGAAATTCTTCACGTGCCAACCTTAGCAAAAGTTTAATGTAGTAAACGAAATCAACAGGGTATGAATGTAGGCAAGTTCATTAGTGTCCTCTGTTGAGTTTTTCTATTATGATTTCGTATCTTGACGTGTTCGTGAGCGTTAGCTACATGAAATAATCGTCTAAGGCATCTTCTAGGGAATTTTTTGTCATTTCAAAATCTTCTTTACAGATACACTGGCGTTTTTCAGCTGCTTGGTTTGTTCTCTCAGTAACTTCAGGTTTTGTTTAACTCAGTCGTTGTTTTTAATATTCCATCCTTTGGCTTTAATATATATTAAAAATCTAATTCTTGCAAATTATATTTTGCTCCATTTTTAGTTCCACGAGGCCTTCTATCTTTGAAGAAGCGCAGCTAACAAGTGGGCTCGTTTTCATGAAATGGAAACGTAAGTAGTAATTACTTATATAAACTGGTAATTGTTTTTTATTTTTTTTGTACTTTCGTACGAATGATTAGTGTTAACTATGTGGGGAGAATCTTTTGTAGTAGAAGCTTTGATAATTTCCTTTATCAAAACTTATGCGTTCAGTTTGGTGTTCAGTTTTGATTGTTTAGGATTCGTTCTGTGCATTTTTTTCGCATGAAAGGTCATGTTGAAATGAATATTACGTGTGCTCAAGAGAGGAATATTTTAAAGTATTTCAGCACTTTACTGCCATCTATTTATACGGACTTCATTCTGTTTACAGTCAGTATTTACGGATTTATTTCTTGGCTCATAGAATATTACGACTTACTGCCATCTGGATTGAAGTCATTGTACTTTATTTCTATTTTATGCTCCTGCAGTGTTAACTGACGCTCTCATCGTCTTTCCCGACAGCGTTTTGTATATTTTTTCATTAATTTCGTCAATTTCTTTCTACTCTATCCGTTGCTAGTAAGTTTCTTTCGCTAGGAAATATTTTATTTCCTATTCCTGTAATTGCTGCTCGTTTTACACTATTATTATCTTCACAATATTATAGTAATGTTAAGAGTTTGTTGTGTTAGTGTGTACAGTGTTGGTGTTGACGGCATTTGTTGGCCGAGCTCCTGTCCTGCGTTGTGTTATGCTTAAATGTTCTGCTCAAAATTGGTCCCCGGTATTTTCTTGCCTATAATATCCACTAACTTTCAGGCTCTTTCTTTATAATCATTTTCCATGTTGCGGAATACGGTTATGCGAGAAACTGATGGTTCAACAGATTCATTTTTTGAATTTCTATCAATTAACTGATCAAAAAACATGACGGTGGCCTCTTACGAGATTCGTTATCTTAATTTAAATCCAGTCTATAACAATCATTTAGAAGAGGAATGTGATTGAATTGGGCATATTAGAATTTTTAAGCTCTCTCTTCGCTGTTGATCAGCCACGTTAACAATGCCGAATTCGTTCGCCTTTTGTTTGACTCGTTAACTTGTCCAGTACGATGTTCATGTGTGCATTCTGGCTGGGAAAGTTTCTGTTATGACAATAGTTATATCTTGACTTATAGTCTTCCGCACTGTCCTGAACTCTTAATCCCGGTCTTCCGAGTTAATAGGCAGACCTGTACAGACTTTACAGTGCCTGTTCCTGTACAGACTTTACAGTGTTGTTCCTTCTCAGATGACTCTTCTTTGCGTTGTACATGGTACTATTACTCCTGTGTAATGCCCTACGACAGTGCAATGCATTAATTCTGTACAGCATGTTCTGCAATTGACAACGCTGTACAGTAAGTATTACTGATGCTTGTGTACATTCTTTGTACAATTCTTGCAGTTCAAGTGATGAATCGAGAAAAATTTACCTTTTATCTAGTTTTTCTCGTTGGTTGTGGGGCAAGTAGTCATGCCCACGCGCAATGTTACTTGATCAATTTCCTTAAGCAACTTCCCGCGAAAGTCAAATAATAGTGAAGCTTCTTTTCTACCACCTCAACGGGCAGAAAGAACTTTTTTTCTGACTGTGGCTGCTTCATTATTATCATGACTGAAATGTTCCTGTATTAGGATGCCGATTCAATGCCACGTATACGTTCGTTCTAGTGAGATTATTCCGAGTTTCCTTCAGTCTCATTCTTTGAATATCCCTGGAATATAATCAAGAGAAACCTGAGTGTATAGTTAAAATTTATACGTTGTTGGCATTGGCAATGCAAGGATACGTTTTCCGAGATGATAATGCCATCTGTTCGTTCTGTGATTATTGTAAACTCGCTCTCCAGGCAACTGATGTTCCGTCCTCATTTCAGTCGGTCAGCATTAGAACGCAGTTTAGTGGAGTGCTAGTTTGTGATTTGATACTCGAGACTTCGTTCATTGTATTTTAATTCAATTTAATTGCTGTAACCCTGTGATCTCGTTTGCATTATTTGTTCTTTGTAATTTCTCGAGTTATAAATAAAAAGGTGTTTCTTTGTTCGCGGGTGGTTGATGATCCGTTTTGTATGACTATGAAAATCATTTGTGAATGAAAACCTTGTAGTAGAAGGTACCTCCTGATTTTTGATAAGTGTTTATTCATATTGATCTCATTTGTACATAACTTACATACTTCTCTAGAAAGAAAGTTTCATGAAAGTCTTAAGTCTTCTTGCGCTAGACATCGAATGAATTGACAAACTCAAGGCGCAGCTGTTTATCATAACGATCGCCAACGACTCTAACTAATACCGAAATAAGACTGCATGAAGTATGTGCACCTCATGAGCATCTCTCTTCTCTACTGTGAATGTTGTGTCGTCGTTCCGGTACAGTTCAGTTGTATTCAAATGTAAATCTTCATTTGATGTTTAATTACGAAAGGTACATGCACGACCATCTGGAAGGCAATTTAAAAGACTGTAGATATAAGTGTCTACGGCTCGGCACATAAGTTGTCCAATTTTTCTTTTTAAAATTGTATCTCTGCTTTAAAATTCATTTAGCAGCAAGCTCCTGTGCTCGGAACGCTGTGTAACTGCTGGAAACAAGAAAATTTACGGTGCATTTGACATGGTTATGTTACCGTATTTCGCGTTGATTCGATATCAAAATAACTTTATTCATACTGTACATTTTCGCCCATCATCGAAGCGTCGAACAATATCAACGATGCAGTGCTGTGGACTGGTGTTAATTTTTTGTTATGCATCGACTAATAAGATGTAGAGAAAGTGCATCAGTGCGACAAAGACCGTCTTTCAGCCACTGAGTGGCTTTACCTTTCATGTATATTTATCAGAATTTGTTAATAAAGGAATGATTTGCTTGTTGTGTTCTACTGCGCCTTCCCCCTCGTTATGATTCAAACAAGCCTGCGTAGGACCAAAAATGATCTTTAGGCCCAATGTAAACATGGTATTATTTCTTACCTCTGTAAATGATTTCCATTTAAGCACATTGACAGAGTCCTCTGGATGGAATAACTATTACAATTGAAGACTAGTTGAAAGAATAATTTTTCCTATTTCTTCGATACACACAAGTATTGAATCAAGCGTTGAAAGTACAAGCCTGTCGCTGAGAGATAAAAATTAGGTTCTATTTGCAGAGTTTATTTCCCACTTTGCTATTGCGAGGATAATGAGACATTTGCAATTGCATATGTGCTAAACCTTAGAGTAAAAATTAAACGTTTTAGTTTCAAAGTCGAAAAATTGTGAATAAACAATTTCGGTCCATGAAAAACTAAGGAAGTCTAGCAATTACAGGCGATTGCTACAGTCACTTCATTTTATGTACTATCTACAAATTTCTTGATAAGTTTCGTCGTATGAGGATGTAGTTAAATTTGAATTTGTACGAAAATTAAGTGGAAACTTGGAACAAAAACCTTCAGTTTCGACGATAAAAAAATAAAAATTGAACCGAGCGGTGACTGTAGCGACGTATATGTACAATTTGGATTGCGTTACGCATGTCGAAGAGATGCAATAAACGTCAAATCATTCAAACGTGACATGATAATTACGGAGCGCACGATTCACTGTGATGTCAAACTTGTAATACATGAAACAATTTTACAGTAACTGAAAGATCTTGAAACTATTGACTACTTTCAGTAACGGATTTCTCTACCAAGAGTTAACCGTTCTCAATAATTTCCTTGCATTCTCTCACCTTGAGGATCGAATGGATGTTGTAAGTGGAGTTCAGCGGGAATTTCTTCACACATAACTTCAATGCTCCACTTTCCGCTGGCGAGGAAACCTTTATCGACGACACTGTTGTCCGGCTTCCTCACGTACCCACATGCAATGGAAGTTCCCAGAGAGACTCCGTACTCAGCTCGCCTCACAAACCCCACGTATTCCCCGTCTCTTTTGATCGCTTCATTTCCCCACAGCGGAGTTTTGGGATCCCCCAAGGTGAGTGTCACTAATTTTTTCGTAATTCCTCCTGCCTTTTGTTTCTCCAAAGCGTCTCTTCCCAGGAAAGGAATGTCCGTTTTGAGCTTACACGTAAAGCCCAGGCCTGCCTCCAGTGGCGTGTCATCAGACCTGATGTCTGAGTGCCACAGTCGGTAGCCTTTCTCACAGGACAACGAGTCCAGAGCTCTGTGACCACAGTCTCGGTAACCGAGGTCTTCTCCTGCCTCCTTCAGCGCCTTGTGAACAGCAAGCGCTGAACGACGAGGAATATGCAACTCCCATCCTGTCAAGCAAAATTGTGATCAACTCATCGGAAATGTATCAAATGTTATTACTACCACAGCCTAATACAGTAAATCGAACTCGATGTCTTTGGAACTTTCGTTGGAAGAATTGAATTAGTTTTATCATCAAAAGTATTAGAAGTGTATTGTGCATTTGACTTCAATTGAGAAAATATGTCACGAACGTCAAATTTTGGTGGTTTGATACTTAAAAGAAAGTTCCTAGCTAAGGCAAGTGCAACGTGTAATAAGTATAAAGCTGCTTACTGTTCGGTTCGTAAATATATTGGAAGTATGCCAGATTGATATAGAGTACACCAGTAATTCTTTTCAATTGTGAGGAAATAATCAAAAAAAAGGACTGCATCTCGTAAATTTCTATGGCAGCATGCGAAAAGAATGCACTTGGAAACTTTTTAGCCTATCAAATTCTCGTCAATTAAATAAAAACTCTGCGTGATACCGTAAGCAGTAATGCACATGGAATGTCCATTAGGAATATGAAATTTCAAATTGTTACATACCTGTTGAACCAAAAGCAGGAAAAAAATTAAACTTATAATCCTAACTATCGTATGTTTACTAGTTATCAAGAAATCAGTGAAGTCACATGAAAAAACATAGGATATTTGTAATAATAACAACAACAACACGTACCTAATTCTCCCACAGAAGATATCCTCATCGCTCGAACCTTGTGTCCTGCTACCGTGATAACTTGATGCGTGCTGAAGGGAAAAGACTCATTGCTGAGATCAGTGGACGTGAGTTTAGACAGAAGGCTTCTGCTCTTAGGTCCTTGTATCGATAGCACCGCCAAATCTTCAGTGTTGTTGACCAGCGAAACGTTCCACTTGTGACGATGAATTTCCTTGACGATGTGGGAGTAGGTTTGCAAAGTTGCTTCACCTCCAACCGAAAGATAGTAGCCAATGCCATGAAATCTGGGATCGCAGGCTGAGCCCCGTCCACGTAGTGCGATGCTCTGAGGTTCGGATAGATTTAATTTAATTGCAGCACTGAAGATTTCTTTAGTTTTAGATCAATCAGAAATACTCTCAAACTCTGAGTCATTCGCTTATTTTGTTTGCGCTGTTTTATGGGAAACAGAGTTTCCTTCGACACCTTAAAAGTAGGATACATTGATGCAAAATACTTTTTCAAATAAGCATGCTCAACCCATGATAAGTATGTATATGTACACAGACAATAGGTGTTAATTCTACTTAAGCGAACAACGCGAACATCCCAATTGTCGAAATCTATAACTGACGGCAGTCGCATTACTTAGCCTGCTTAGATTTTCCCTTCTGAATATCGACAGGCTTAGTTAATTTTTATTTACAAAGACCATCAGTTCACAATAACTAACTTGCGAACCGTTTCAAGCAAAGGGTCATCAGAATAACAAGTAAGCAACCTCGACGGAACGAGGAGAAGCGACAGAAAAATTAAAATTTTCATAACTTTACGACTGACGAAAATTCTCACGACTGTTGCTTCCGAATGTGTTGTATGAAATAGACCTCTTAATACTTTCTAGGAATGTGGTGGCTCATGTTTAGGTATTAAGAAACTTTACGTTATTAATTACATTAAAGATAAGGAGCCGTTTTTGACGAATTCCTCAGGTGATTTTTTAATTGGATAATATTAAGCTAAATATTAGTAGTCATCCTCTAACCCATAAAAATTGC
>VCRD01002277.1:0-15228 GCA_006783055.1 Trinorchestia longiramus | reverse complement strand
CTGAAAACAGAAAAATAACATACATTTTACATCAATATACCGAATAACAAAATTATTATAAAGAAAATAGGAACATATGCCAAGTTTTGATTGTTTAAATTATGTTCTAAGATTATGATGGTAAAATATTAGGTGTTTCCATTATTTTGTCCACCACCTGTATGTGTGCCACTTAGGTTAGGTTCTGTAATGTTTTCAGGTCCGTCTAGTGACTATGCGTACAAAGTGAAGTTTTACACCAATCAAGCAAGCAGAGGCAACGTGTTAACTCTTCACTGCATGAATTATTCAAAAAATTCGAAGGTGTCTCACAACGAATGTGCTTCATCGGTTGATGTGTGTGTTGCAGTTGTCTAATACAAAACATTTGATCAGTACTTTCCTGATGAAGCACAAACAGCCTCAAGTTATTTAATGATTTTATACGGAAAAAATATGTATGTGCCATATCTGTCTCGCCATGCAGTGAAGAGTTGATCATTTATGACCACATCTAATGAAAAGAAAGTTCAATACTTACAACTGTAAGATCCGCTTCAATGCCGCTATTTTTATTGAGCATGCAGGTATAGACAGTAGAGCCTTCTGGACGCCTCATGTTGGCAGAAAAGAGGTGGTCAGCTGCCCTGGCAGCGTCTGGTCCGGTCAGGTAGAACTTGCCGAAGTAAGACATGTCGAAACCAGCGACTGCAGTTCGGCAAGCTTCGCATTCAGCATTTATCTGAATTCAAATGCTAAGGGATACATACTGCTGGGGAAACTCGATAAAATGTCAATGGAACAATTTAAAAATAAGAATTGTTCCAACTACCTTTATAACCGAGTTATAAGCAATGAGATAAATACTTTAAACTCAGGTGGCACAACGACGTAGTTTCATAAAATGTGTAGATTAGCGTGTTAACACAATGCTGCCCCTCAGTACTGCGTATTTCTGAGAGTCCTACGAATATTTTAAGTTTTTACTACTCCTTAGATACCTTTACGTCTCAACTTTCTATTAACCTTTAACTTTTAG
Source organism: Trinorchestia longiramus (assembly GCA_006783055.1). Lineage (NCBI taxonomy): Eukaryota > Metazoa > Arthropoda > Malacostraca > Amphipoda > Talitridae > Trinorchestia > Trinorchestia longiramus. The sequence continues at coordinate 14,210 of VCRD01002277.1, read as the reverse complement.
CTCTAACACTAAGAAGGTGAGCAGCAATATTTAACACTTATTCTTTTAGTATTTCGAACATAATATTGTTGATTTAATACCTATTAAATCATTTTAACCTATACAGTTGATTTTTCATCCATACCAACATTGCCGATTAAATAACCGATTTAAAAGAAAGAGATCTTACAAGGTGTTGATGAGCTGGAAAATGGAAGGTACATTCTTGTTTCTGGGCTTGAACATATCTCTGGTCTTTATTGATAGCATGGCCATACGCGCCATACCAGTCGTACGTTTGTATTGGTGTCGGTTCTTCGTTGAACCAACCAGGTCTCTCCCATCCATGTCGTTCTTGGAAAACGCAGCCAACTCTTTCCAGAGCCTATAAAGTACATCACATTACGGTCAAACACTCAGTGTGTATTGAAAGAAGTATCCCTTGTTATTCCCAGTAACATTTAATAATTGGGGAAAATACTCGCAATTTGTCAAATGATAGAAAGCTACACGTTTTCAGACTTCATTTACGAATGTCAAGGTGATATTGACTCACACCATGGAGAGGAGACCTCCTTTTTGATCGCCCCGCCAAAGGTTCAGAATGAGGAAATATGCTGCTGTAATTTTTCACGTAAGCCTCGTGCGTCCTCGCCTTGACCCAGTGTTTATCTTTGAGCAGGGGCGTGTAGAATCTTCTAACGTCGTAGTTAAACATGGCAAGCTCAGGTCTTCCATGAACGACCCATTTCGCTATTTGTTCTCCGCACCCAACTCCTTTCATAAGTCCAGTGCTATTGAAACCACAGCAATGAAAGAAGCCATCAACAGCCGGGTCCTCGCCTATAGGGGAGACCTTGTTATTTAGAAATATTCGTCGTCGCATATACCCTAACGGCAGGTAGGAATAATTGATTGCAGTTGCAGTTGTGAGGGAGAGCCTTAACACGTTGACTCCGATTGCCTGATTGGTGTAAAACTTCACTTTGTACGCATAGTCACTAGAAGGATCTGAAAAAATTACAGAACCTAACCTAAGTGGTACTCATACGTACTACTTCTGAGTCAACGTGTTAAAACACAGAAGAATTAAAAACCATTATAAATTACCTGTCACAGCAGATCTCAGATCATAATTAACACGTTTGTTGCGATGCGACCCACCGGTGGGTCCCTTAGGTTAGGTTCTGTAATTTTTTCCAAGTCTTTTAGTGATTATGTGTACAAAGCAAAGATTTGCACCGGCTAGGCAATCACAACAAACGTGCTAATCATAATCGTGTTACAGGACTAATACGTTTAAAATTTTTCTCCCCATACTCGAACTTCTGCTATGGGTTGGTGCAGCTTTTGCGTCATTTTATGAGTTGATGCTTGCCGGGATTGAATTTTATTCAAAACTCGTGAGAGTAAATTTATCTTTTTAGTCATCTTCATCGTGCCTCAATACAAAATACACTGACAATATAGTCAACGCTTTTGTTCAAATGAACGAATAAAGAAAAAATCAGTGAATACGCAAGTGTAGGAGATAGCACAAACACTTTTTGCCTCCTATAACGTAGAAGGGAACAAATCTGTGGGGCTACACGCTTCACGAACCATCTTTAGATAGTCTTCGAATATTCAAGTTGATTCAGGATCTAAAGTGAATGATCGTCTGTTGAAGTGGTTGAGGTCGTTGGAGGAATGATGCTACGATTTCGTACTTCGGTTCAAATCTTTCGGAAGTATTGCGTTTGTAAAAAACCTTGTTACGTATTCAAGTCAAGTTCAGCATCTAGCACATGCGAACAAACTTTTTTGTAACTCTGTATTTGAAACTCCTAATAAAGATTTGTAGAACAAATTCAAAATCTGAAATAGTGAGGAAGTGCAAATATATCACCCCTAGTAAGGACGAAAAAACTCTTGGGCGAACTTAAGAGATCTGCAAACACTAATTTTGAGAATGATGATGACGCCCAACAAATATTGAGAGTTTTATCCTGATTTGGCCCCCCACAGTGGTCGATTGGCCTGCTATGAACACTTTACATTTGAAGCTACTGAAATGCCATCGCAATTGTTATCTATTTTCAAGCTTAATGTACTTATATTCCCATTACTCACCCATAATTGGCTTGAAGTCAGGAGTAAAGGACTCTGGTCCACAGACTGTGAATTTAATTCCAACTTCTTGAAGAGCTGGAATTCTTTTGACATGTGCTTTCATTAGCGGACCGAATACCTCGTAGTCCAGATCGTAAAGTCCGAATGGGATATTGAGAGCGATCTGAAATCACAGCCATAGTCAGTAAAGCTCACCCTTTTAATGCTCTTAACATCAATAAGTGGAAGCAACAGCTAATGATTGTGCCCATTATTTTAATTTTTAATTCCTCTTTAGAAAGAGTAGTAAAAAAATAAAAATAAATTGTTAATAGTTAACAAACGTGCGTTACCTTTTCAATTGGAACAGGGCTAGTTTCGTACCCTCCGATGCAAAGAGCGTCGCCCTGCAGCCGGAAGTATGTGGAGTAATCGTAGTCGCGGACGTTGGGCATGTTCTGAATACCAGGAATCTTTTCGGTTACCACGTAGGCATGTTTTTTTGCTACTAAAGGAACGCTGAGACCTACTTTCGATGTCACAGAGTTAGCCCACACACCAGTAGCGTTGATGACGCAGTTTGTCTTGATGTCACCGCGTGAAGTTTTGACTTCAGACACCTTTTTTCTTCCCATCATTGTGTTAGTCGTTTTGAGGTCCATGAAGTGACAGTCTTCCAACACCTGAGCGCCTAACTTTTTGGATACTTGACTTAAGGCATTGCACAGCCCTGCAGGATCTACGGTCCCTGTAGGTCACAATAATTAATTGGTTTGAATCAAAATTTACACTATGCGGTTACCTCTATATATAGAGATATCCATATCATGTATCATATATCTATGTACATGTATCATATCTACATGTATCCCGTATCATGTATCATGTATCATGTATCATATCTATATACAGGGTGTCTCAAAAAAATGTAAATGTAACGCACCCTTGGTGTGCGTTATCAGCGTTGTCTGGACAATAATGGTCATCAATTCGAACATTTGCGAACATGATTCTTTAATCACATTTGTCTTCTGTATTCGAAGCTATTCTATTTCACTGTATGTTCATAAATAAAGGATCTCGTCATTCGAAGTGTGAGTACATTTTTATGAGACACCCTGTATATATTGTAGTTGCTGTTTCAGACGAAGTGGAATTTTCACCAGGAATAATTAGCTTATAAAATTTTGTGAGCAGGTGTGAATCCGCCAATGCATATTCACCAGAGATGTCGTCCAGCGGTTGATTTACGCATCCTCATACCAGGAACACAAATACAGAAGCAATTAAAAGCTTACATAATCACCCAATTTCAACAAAAAAAAGTAATTATGCTATCCTCGTTGCCCAACAATTTAGTCTTATGATGTAAGAAAAGATTTATAACCGAGTCGTTCATAAATTTAATGTCCTGCTCAAAGTTTTGCACGAAAAAAACGATCTAACAGGTAACCATTCACAAATTTTTTATGCTCATGACCATGTTCCCATTACCTAAGATGGTGAGCAGAAACACGATCAGTCATTCATTGCCATCTAGCGAGCTACGCTATGGAAAATTTTGCCATCTGCTATAGTATTTTAACACGTTTGTTGCGATGCGACCCACCGGTGGTCACTTAGGTTAGGTTCTGTAATTTTTTCAGATCCTTCTAGTGACTATGCGTACAAAGTGAAGTTTTACACCAATCAGGCAATCGTAACAAACGTGTTAACACGTTTGTTGCGATGCGACCCACCGGTGGGTCACTTAGGTTAGGTTCTGTAATTTTTTCAGATCCTTCTAGTGACTATGCGTACAAAGTGAAGTTTTACACCAATCAGGCAATCGCAACAAACGTGTTAACGCTATTGTCGTGTAAAATGCGTACCAGAACCAGGGCAGTAGAGAGCGCCGTGTAGATCATCAACATTCATCAAGGGACAGAGTTTTTTGGTGTCTCTGTTGTCCAGGAGGATGGCCTCTACGCCCTTGGTACGACTAAACGTAGCCATGCGCTTCAACATGTCGAATCTTACCTGGAGAGATAGAAATCTAGTTGTTTCATTTTCACAAAAGCGATTCATGAATATTCATAAAATGATAACAATAACCTGAAATATACAATTAATACAAGTCGGTAATTTGCATTTGTGTAAATATTTGAACTTGTACATAAGGAATTTGTAGCATAGGTATCGTCTATAAAAAAATACCTGCCGAAAACCAAAGGTTTGCTTCCGACTCAATCAAAAATTGAAGTTATCGAACATCATCGGCAATGAAAGCTTTCGACTGTTAAAATTAATTGAAAGTATGCTGCAAAACCAAATGTACATTCATATCATATTCATTAACACTAAAGGAACATGGGCAAGTTAATTCATAGATAATACAAGAACTTTAGTTTTCAAAAATGAAGTATACAATACATTCTTTGTTTATCATCAAGAAATTAATAAACAGAGGTTTGTGAAATGTTATTGATCATTCTATTGTATGTATAATTCAATACAGGCCACCTAAACAAATTATTAACACCGTATACGTTAAATTTTATGCTCGAAGATGACCAATAGAACGATATACATTTTTTTATCTCGTATTTGTTAAGAAAATCATGCATCGTAGTCTAAATGTTTTAGCATGAGCCCTCATGTTGGTGTTCCAGAGGATGCCAGCGCTAATTTGTTTATACTGTTTTTTTAACTCCATTTTCCTCAATCTGCATACTTATTCTGAACTTTCTAATATACTCTCACGTTTGGAGCGTTGAACTTTATGAACGGCTTCTCCCTTACAGAAATTATTAAAGTTCCTTCTTATATTGTAAGCAGAATATACAAGTTTGAGTGTACGTTAGTTCAAGATAATTTCTTACCGGAGTAGTAAAATTCCATATAAAAGTGGACCATAGCAAGGCTTGAGAGTCACAGGATAGTAGCAATAACCAACAAGTAGAATGTCCTCTACAACAATCCTCTGTTCTGCAATAATTTGATTAAATGCATAATAACAGTGTATAGTTTGCAATAAAATTAAACTCTTATTTCCATGTGGCATTTTAATTGGATTATACTATCAACTATTTTAACAGATACTAGCACGCATGTTGTTTAATTTTTCTGTTCATTTACATGCAATACCTATATCAGTCCTCTATAACTAACCTGGCTGCTGGCAAGGAAAAGACCTCCATTCTTGACCCAGCCAGAATTCACTTTAGTTTCCCTTTCCAATCCTTTGATGACATTTAAAGATCGCTTCATTATTTCAGTCTCCATGTCAGTGGGTTGTAGGTCCCACACAAGCCCAGCGCTGTGCCAAGTCGTACCTGGAAAAGTAAAGTTTCATAAACATCACAAGTTTTTCAAGCAATGAATCTGCGAACAATACTTGGAGTTTTCCTTAATACTGGAAAAAGTTTATCTTAACTCGTTACGATCTCGACCCTAGTTTTTGGAAAAAGTATTCCTTTGATTGATGTTAATGTATCCAGTAAATGAAGATGTTGAAAATATAAGTTTTTTACGCTAACCTAACAGTTCAGTGGAAAAAAGGTCTGGATAAATACAGATAATACGGGAATATTTAATGGGCTGTGCACGCACTTTTATCATCACAAGTATATGATACGAAATAAATTAATAAATCATCGAGTAACAATCAAATAAACCAGGACAAGCTATGAGAAGAAACTACATTGAATGATAGATACTAGGGCATGTGGGTAAGCAACCGCTTATCAAGGAAATGTATTAGGGCTGTCTGTTGACTTCTTACATTCTATACAGTGATAAAATTATTTCTATCTTATACTATAAAATAATTAGTCACTTTTTAGCCCTACAGATCATCATGATACTGTTAATTAACACGTTTGTTGAGATTGCCTGATTGGTGTAAAACTTCACTTTGTACGCATAGTCACTAGAAGGATCTGAAAAAATTACAGAATCTAACCTAAGTGACCCACCGGTGGGTCGCATCGCAACAAACGTGTTAATCTTTCATTTCATCAATGAACATGCAATAAATTGTTTCACAAAGATTGGAGCTTCATCATACTCTATTTTTCTCGGACGTACGTACTGATGTGAACGTTAAGATTCATGCGAGAACACCAAGTTCGATGAACTCTTGAAATACTTCCGAGTCAAAATTTTAGTATTCAATAACTTCAACTATCATGATTATCTTTCTACAATCACATCCGTAATCTAGACTGTGAGCTAGCGTTACCGACGTCAGAAATTTAAATCCCTCCACAAATCTAAAAATCTCGCTCTACAAATCTAAAGATCTACGACGTCTGCTCAGTCTGGAACTATAGTCAATTTTGTACCTGGAATCCTTGTTAGGAAAATTTCACTCCACGATAGAAATTGCGTCATCGACGGATTACAGAAGACCAAATTCAAAAATTCCAACTTCCGCGACGATTTGCGGGAAAGAATAATTCTCATTAATCATTCACTTCTTCGTTCCTTCTTTTAGATATTACATGACTAACAAAAAAACAAGCTGAAGTGTCATCAGAGGGGTTGAGGACATCTAAATGTGAAAGCAAAGATACTTGAAAGCAATCCATCTATCTCGCCTACATCTATTCACGGATGCAGACACTGCAGAATTGAAAAATCATTTTTTAAAATCCCCAATTCAATGTTCTAAGAATTTAAAAGGTTTCAACGCGGTAACAGTTGTCATTCAGTACACGGTCCGTGAAAATTTGATTAAACTCTTTACAGAGCCATGATAACAAAATAGATATTATTTTCTATTCGTATATAATACTCATAAGCGTGCACTAGAACGATGGAATTGAAATTCCAAGACGGCCATTGTAATCCAATGATAAGTAGTGGAGTGGTAGAAAAATACATTTCAAAATTGATTTGTAAATGAGAATGACAGAATTTGTTCGTTAAGTTACAGTTTTCGTGTAAATTCCAGTTCACATATAATCATAAAATAACAGGATAATGGATCATGTAAAATGACCAGATAATGAATATTAAAAGTTAGGTGTCGAATCCGGGTACATACAATGTGAGATGAAACCTGAAGGTAATTTGCACAAATAAAATGAAAATTTTACCTACTTTAACTGAGTATCATGCTTCAGGTCAACCTTCATGTACATTCACACCTGCCGTGAGTTTGTTCGCTTCCACCAGCACAGTGTTGGTAACACCTAGCTTGGCGAGGTGGTAGAGGGCGCTGCAACCCAGAGAACCTCCCCCAATGACCACCACATCCGCGGATGAAGGCGCTGGAGTTTCATCGAAGAGTGGCTGCCCAGAAGCGTCAAAGTTCCAGGCTTTCTGAACTCCTCGTGTATTGGAGACCACTGGTTGTTTACTGCTCATTAGCAGCTCGCAGCCATTCGTTGACGTGGAGGAAAAGCGATTTTGAGACGCGGACAAATTCGTACGTTTGAGTGACCGCGCGCGAACATGCGAAAAACATGACGATTTCGAAATGCCGATCAAGTGACGTCTCATAGCGTCAAGCACAGAATATGTTAGCCGTCTGTTCGACAGAGATATGTACTTCATTGTGTAAAAAATCTATTTGCCTGAAATTTAAAACCTACCCATAAACAGCTAAAAATTACTATATGTACGAAACATCGAATTTGTCTGTAAAGCAAAAAAAGGCGTAAGCTAGTTTCTCGTGGATAGAAAAATATCAAATTATACTCCTAGCTACTAAATAATTATTTTTTTCTGATGCAATCATATTGAACTTTTCTACTCATTAACATTTTACGTTTAACATAAAACCACGCGATAAGAAAAATCATCTCCGAGAATAAGGTGTAAATTTTACCCTTTTGTTTAAGCGTACGGAAAGCTGTGCAGTTGCAATTGTTATAAATGAATGAATGCTAAGTAGGAAAGTATGGTTTTAATTTGACAAAGCGAATCGACGATACATAAAACACTGAACATTTTTCCCTAATGTAGGTACCCTAGCATTATTTCATTCGCAGTTGGATGGTACAAACGTACAATTTTTTGGTACGACCATTTATTGAAGGCTGTTTTGAATAACAATGGTCTGGTAAGAGTTTCATGATATAAGAACAATTAAAAAGGTTAGTGCAATTAAAAATAAATTAGTGCAATTGAAAATCAAGTATCACCATTAGAAAAAGAATGCAGTTAGATTGTCAACATAGGGAATTTCTTGTTTCGCCTTCAACAACGCAAATAAATTTCAGTTGTCCTACAATGCTAGTCTGAATATACTAAGGAATATGAGACACCTTTAGACAATTGAATAAAATCATTTAAACGAAGTCAAAATGTGTATTCTATACCATAACTTTAAAATAACGGTAATGTTGACAATGCCATTAACTTTAATACGAGCGTCGGCAACTAGTACTTCGCAGCAATTGATGTGGAAAGTAACAATAAATCAAATTGTATATGAGCAATGGCAACCAATAATCAGTTAATAACTTTTCATACATTGTATCACCCTCTCAACTGAATTTTGTTAATGGACTTTAAGTTCGCGGAAATAAAATACGCAGACACGAACTGATCCACTATCAGTTTTCAAAGTTAGCAAATTCTCTTACCCGCTAACCGAAAAGTTCGTTTCGCTAATTAACTGTTAGCGGATTAATGGAACCGTACCCACCACTGCTTATAACTATAAACTTTATGACTGTTGCAAAAAGAAATGTATATAATCGCAACGGATTCATAATTGAACAGCGTGGTAGCTTTTATGCATTAGGGAAATGTTTCATATTCGCACAGATATGTAATAGAGTTAAGCTCCATATCTAATGAAGATAGTCCAGTAATACAATAGAAAAAACACATCTTAAAATCAGGTATAAAATCTAGGTCTCAAAATCTCTTGTTTGCTTTGTTTATTGTGGGGCCTGGAATTGTCATTAAGTTCAAGCATCAATTTCCAAACGAGTCTCGTATAAACTGAAAGTCTTAAAGCTTTGACTTCTGATGGTCATTATAGTGAAGCTTTAACAGAAGCAGAGAAAAATTTAACAGGCAATACACAAAACAGTTTCATCGACGAAGTTACGAAAATTATTTTTAAAATTTCGCAACAAGCTGTAAACTAATTCTTTCATTACGACCTGATGACAATAATTCTCCGTTTAAGTGATATTTCTTATAAATTGATTTCGGTCTGCTAACACAGCGCAATGAAAGGACGAGTTATTCAAACTTGTACACGACACAGCATGACCATGGCCACATTTAGACCATGGTCTTGTTTGTCAAGTAGCATTGAAAATTCTCTTGCTTATTGTACATACATTAATCTTTCATTCAGCATTACCTTTACCATACTGCTTTAACGCTCGTGGACTAAACATTAAACAGGCTAAAAGAAATGGCACTGTGAATTAGATAGATAATGGGAAAAATCCTTACTTTCTATTGTATCTTGTTTGACGAATAATAGGAACCATAAGCGAATACCTATGTGCTGAAAGACAATAACTAAAAATTTGTAAATTAAGTTTCGTTAAGCAATTTTACACACACTTATATCTCATATTCTTTGTTATAGTCATTTTTCTTCTACGCTGATCGTAATTTTCCATTTGCCTCAACCACAATAATAACGTATGAAAGAGACCAGTGGGACACCCACATGGCTCTAAGTTCTTGTTAAGCCCTCAAAACAATTCAGGACAACGCTACGAACACTTCTATTATTGGAAACTCCTATTATTCGCATGAACGTATCTTCTCTTAAAGCTTATTTCCAGTCGTAAAACACTAACGATTAGCAAATTATAATTTAAGATCATTCAAACAGTAAATACATAAACAAAAATTAGTTCACAGACCCTAAGGACATAATTAGGTTTAGTGACTCTGTTCAGAATCGTGCACCACAGGTATATAAAACCAACAGTGTAGTTTCACTAGCAATGCCTGTCGGTTGCCGCATGAAGACCACGTGATGATGGAAACTTGATACTGGCGCCTCATGAGACCTACACTCAAGGTAGCAAGCATGCAGGGTACCAGATTATAGCAGCCAGCGGCAGTTGATCAATGATGTTGAATCGGCATTAGCGCCCAATGCAAGGGTCGCGAGCAAAAGGCGCACAGAATAGAAACGATTTTTAAAAAATAATTCCATCTTATTTTATTTATCAGCTTTATCGACGATAAGTTTTTTGCTCTACTCTGTTGACACAGGTTTCTAGTATTTATCAATAGATTTATGTAACTTAAATCTTTAAATGCAAAGAGTTTTCGTTGAGCTTTCTGAATTCATCGATTCGAATGTTTGTTTCAGATTCCCAGGTTTAGACACGTAGTTTTTGAGACTGCTACTACACCTGAGAGCGAGCTGAAAGAACCCATGATAAACTAATGACAAAAGTGCATTCGATAGAAACTTGCGTAAGGTACGAAAAGCTAAAATAATTGAACGGAAGAGGGTATCCGTGTTATTTTAAAGTTTCAACAATTATTTCATTGCCTTCATTAAAAACAATTAGGTACGTATAATTTCTCAAGGAAATAAGTTTTCATCAACGGTAAGTTTCTTCATTAAAACTTTACACTTCCAGTCTCTTAAACTTTACCGCTTTATCTCTTTATGAGCCAACTGGAGTTAGGCATTAGAATTGCATAGTCCCGTTCTTGATTAGGTTCAGGTATTGCTTGTCTTCATGCGTGTTGTAATGCGGTGCACATTACGCGCATATTTGAGCACTGACTTGGATGAAATATTTGTAAGGACTTTCTGAGGACGAAAAACAAATTATCCCCTGACGTTCTTTCTAACTTACTGATACAAACACCAGATACAACAGGGAAGTTGTGGCTTATGAAATACATATATGAGTTTATTATGGGTGAGGATGTGAGCATTGTGACCTAAAAGACCTTTAAAAGAACGAGCAAACTTCACGCATCGTCTATATTGGTGGAGGATGATGCATACACAAAAATACTGTGAAGCGTTATTGTCATACATCAGTGTAGAATAACATGTCAAATTAACTCGTCAAGCAGAGTTAGTACGAAAAATTAATTGAATTTATCTCTGATATCACACATTCAAAACATTGTATCACATTTACATTCATTTAACTATTGGCATTTAACCCTGAAATCGATGAATGCTTTTTAAACGCAACATTATTTCCTACACACCTACCTATATGACAATCACGCAGTGACTGCATGGCACGAAGCTGTGTAAAAGCTCCTGATGAATATAGTAGTCCACCTGACAACCATCCCTTCATGACGCCCCTCTATAAATAGTTGCACATCGTCAAAAAATGATAATCGAAATCAATAAAACTAAACAGACATATACATGCGCTTTCAATTTGAAAATAAAAATGTTTTTCTCTATACGTTTGTATTAAACTCATTTAATAAAGAAGCGACATGTTGAATCCGTTAACACGTTAACCGCCACATGTACCACCGGTGGTACATTTGAGGATTTCACTTACCGCCGCATGTACCACCGGTGGTACATTTCCAAATTTTTAATAATTATTTTCAAAAATTAATTTAAAATATTTACGAAAAGTTAAATGATAAAGTCGTAAAATGGTAAAGTCGTGGCGGTAGTGACAAATCTCTGATATCAGGCATGGCGGTTAACGTGTTAACTAATGAAGTTTGAAAACTTTAGTTAGAAGGCAAATGTATTGCACAAGCTTTCGGTGTCTCCTTTGAAGAACATAATTGAGAAAAACAAACCCAGAAAGGTTGGTAATGAGTAAATTCCTTGCATGCAGTTTTTAGATTGTTCTATAAAGTGAACTTAGTGTTGGATCTTGTACCTATGCACCAAAGAAAAATTATTTGTCATAAGAATAACCCGTCACTCGCTACGTGCTCTTAACAAATTATGAATTGCACAGTACGTTTATGATAATCTATTATGATGATAATCCTTCCGAGATGTAATTTAAGGAACCACATCAACCAGCAATGAACACTTGAACAAACTTTCATACGATAACACTTTCACGATCATTTGTGCCGTCAGCATATTCGACACTCAAATGCCACTAAACTAGTTAGGGTACACAGACCTGCTAGAATACTTGCGTACATTAACACGTTTGTTGCGATTGCCTGATTGGTGTAAAACTTTACTTTGTACACATTATCACTAAAAGACTTGGAAAAAATTACAGAACCTAACCTGAGTGACCCACCGGTGGGTCGCATCGCAACAAACGTTAAAATTTGCACGACCTTCGGTGTTTTTATTCCTTCGATTGAAAATTTATTAAAGTACTATTTATAAAAAAATTCAAAAGCAACATTGAGCATTAAAATGTCTTCAATGTGTTGCAGACTCGAAATAAGCGAGTCCGTTATTTTACATTAATAACTTAAAACAAAAATAGCACTTATGAAATGAAGCACACAAAAAGTTAGATTATATCATAAATAACCACGTAATCGATCCAAAAACAATTACCATCTTGTATGTCTCCGAGGGCTCCAAAAATTTATGATTATAGATAGAAGAGATGTGCAATACAAATATTTGTATTAGTACGACACATACAATGAAATGTAGCAATATAATATGAGCATCTGGTGAATTGAAAGAATATCTTAAAGGCACTTTAATGCATTCAGTAGTTGATGCAATAATTCCGTACTGCAAGTTGAATATACAGTCCATCAAATCGGTCTGTTTCACCGAATGCAGAGACTTGGTTAAATCTACACTTTTTCTTGCTAACCTCCTATGAATTGAGGAAAGTAACATTTGTTCTTCCCGTCCATCGAAACATGGGCTAAATAATTTTTGTTCAATTCCATAGAGGCATTCTGCTTCCAACAAGTCTGTCGGCTAGCCTTGTTGAAATGCCGCAGTGTCCCTAGTCTTAGGTGAAGACTAAAAAGGCCTAAACTTTGCTAACTCAATTGTTTCTCACGATTCCACCGTAATTGCTCGACTCTCTACTACACTACAGACTTAAAGCTCGTTTAAATTCAACAATCCTCATAACGAATATTCGGCAATAAAGATGTCCCATATTTATTCACTGCTGGATAAAAACTACTGTGTCCAAAGAGTGTACACATTTTTTAAATGCTGTAATTAGAATACTACTGGTATTCATAAAGATGTACGTAAAGTGAGTAAAGTATTATGGAAAAAACTTTAGATCTTGGTCTTTCGAATGAGACTTGTCCCAGTCTCCTAGCACCAGTAGTATTCAAACTACAGACTTTTAACACGTTGCCTCCGATTGCCTGGCCGGTGTAAATCTTCACTTTATACGCATAGTCACTAGAACAGGCATGTCAAACATACGGCCCGCGGGCCGTATGTTCACTTGATTATAATATGTAGGGTAGACTACAAATGTAGGCTGAATGAAAAAGCATAGTACTGAAAAACAAAGCTAAATAGTTGGAGTTGACATTCTTTTACTGATCCGGCCCACCTGAGAACAGAAAGTCTGGATCCCGCCCCAGAGCCAAACTGAGTTTGACATGCCTGCACTAGAAGGATCTGAAAAAATTACAGAACCAAACGTAAGTGGTCCACATACGTACCACTTCGGAGTCGACGTGTTAAAAATGTATACATTTCTTTTGGGGAGACCCTGTACAACATTGTGTAGTTAGGTTCTTGTCTTGCACTTCATGGAACCTAAATAAGGCTTGTCCATTTCCTAATACGAACGTTTTCCTAATAAGAAACGTAAAAGTAGTCAGCTTACATTCATTCACGAGAAAATAATTTAGTTCCTAAGTTGATAGTGTTTTCTTTATCCTGTATGAAATTTCACATTTTCATTTAAATACTAAATACGAAAATAGTTTTCGTGATTCGACCTTTCCTGTGCTCGGGCATAGAGGACTAGAATAGAATAGAATAGAATGAGGCTATAGGAACAAACCTTCTGGCCCATTCTTGAGTCGGATAATTACTTCGATAATTATTCGGTTGTTTTACCCAAGTCCCATGCCGTATTTCTAGCCGCGTCAACCATGTCGGCAGCGGGATTCGAACCCAGGTCTTTCCGCTCGCAAGCATATTCGCTCACAAGTCGACCAAGCTGGTGATGTTAGGTTTAAGCCGCAGGCACAAGTTAGGTTTAAGCCGCAGGCACAAGTTAGGTTTAAGCCGCAGGCACAAGTTAGGTTTAAGC
>VCRD01002276.1:64828-85289 GCA_006783055.1 Trinorchestia longiramus | reverse complement strand
TAGGTAGGCCCGGAATTTAACTTCCCACAATTCATACCTTTCATCATTGCCATCAAAAGTAGGGTTACTGGGCCCATAACCTGTTAGAATAGTTAGGCGTCGTTCCATCGTGGATTATGGAGTACGGCAACGATTACAAGTATGAGATGTGGGGTGAAACAAAAAACAGTCCAAACTTGGAGCTTATATATTATACGTCCATCAGGCTTGGTAACAAGAAGAAGAAGGTGGAACTCAGTGAGTCCTCGCAGGAAGTTCACACATGAACATAGAAAACGGGACGGAAGTAATTTAATGGGTGACTGCAGAAACTCATATATATGTATAAATATATATACTGAAGTTGGATCTCAACAATATTTTAATATTTTATATCTAATACATGGTTTTATTTTGTATTCATGAACACATCTTTAATAATGAAGTACTGTGTTCAATTCTTACTCACAATTGATCAGCAAAAATCCATTGATTCCAAAATTTGAAAGAAAACAAAGGTTCACCCAAAATGTGCAATTTTCTCAATAAAAACTCCAAGCACAATAAAAAAGTTTATTAAACTTGTCCTTTCTACTGATACAGCATTGTATTATTAGAGCACTGAATTTTGCACATGAAAAATAGTGTGACAGCATTAAATTGAAAATAATTATATATATAATAGACAATTGGAAGGTAACACAATTAAAAATACTTCTGCACAACACTAGTACTAAGTTAAGAAACTATGGAGAAGATCAAATAATATTCCGTACATAGACAACTAATAAAATTATATATCATGGTCAACCATACATAGAAATTCAATTTTACTAAGAAGTGATAAATATCTTGAATTAAACCAACAATTTACAACATTCCAAAGGAAGAAATGTATCCATCAGTATGGAAACATAATTAAAGTATCAAGAACTATTTATTAACTAAATGGCTCTCTGTCATTATGAACATTATGGAAAAAATTGTTCTCAGCTCACATTAAGTTACTCATTACTCACTTACCTTCATCACACTCAACACTTTCCACATATTGGCGTGGTATTGCACCCAGTTTTAGCCCTTGTCTTCTCCTGATAGGTGAAAATCTTTCTTTGAAGCATGATACATCAAAGTGCTTGGCACAAATAAACCGGTTGAATCTAATTTGACTAGAAGATAATGTCTTCAAATCGTCATTTCCAGATGCAGCAATCCATGATGAAACTAATTGGGGCGGAAAATGTAAAAATCTAAGGTTAGAATCGTCCTTCTCATTGCTTAAACAATTCTTGTAAGAACATTTTTTAATTTTCTTGACACGAGCAGCCATTATGGCAAAAAACAGCGCCAGAAGTGATCTTCCGTCTGACTCGTGAGCTACTACGGCCACTTCTTCGCCATGATTGGTTGACTTGCGTGTACGTCACTGAGACCCCCCCCACACCCCACACAATTGTATGACGTCAAAATTGAATTTGCCCCTACTAGACTTTACTGTACTGTGGCTACCACTGAGGTTTTTCTCTTTCCCCCAGATTTGCAGTACAAATTCCCCCACACACAGCAAAAATCCCCCAAAATTCAAAAAAATCATAATATGCTATAGATTTACTAAAAACTGACTTTACTTACTGTATACTTACTTACTTAACTTTCTGTAGGTCATGTTCGGCAAAGTATACTGTAAGAATAAGTTCGCTTTTTGCAATTTCTTCGGATCCCTTGGACGGTTTTCCAACCATAAAGTGCGCAATATCAGCGCTTGTACTTGCAACAGTCATATTTCTCTTATGTTTCTCTGTATTACTGTGCTTGATGAGCATAGATTTGTTGTAAGTTTTCAATTAAATATTGCAGCACCTACAATAACCACAGTTGGAATCATTACTATCCTGTTTCAGCCAAGTTTTCAATTCGGGCACATTAAATCAGTCATTTCTAAATGACTGCGTATACAACTTCAGTTTCTTAGAAGACGATTTGGTTTGGTCACTCATTATGGGGAAAATAATAGCAATTCGGAAACAGAAATAATAATCCTAAAATAATGCTATCATCACATAAATAACATTAACCCATAAAATGAACTTAGTTGCCATAGCTCCATAGGGTATGGAGCTTTGCGCATTAAAACGCAAAATAAATATTCAAGTTAGAAGAATACTCACTGCTTAACAGCATGTTACAGAGTTAGCCTCTGTAACGACAATAAATTATGACAATGCAGATAAATAATAATAGTTACTTTGGAATAAAGCAACCTTGAGTGTTAGGCACGCAAACGATAACATATCAATTCCAGGACACTAAAAAAATGTTAAATCTCAAGAATGTCTCAACTGTAGCAAGAATGGTATCACTCTATGAACCATTCATCTCTATATCTTTAAATTCCCTCCTTAATAGCACATGCATTATAATTTAAGTTAGGAGTAATCTCATTAATCTCACTAGAAATCGGCCTAATGATCATTATAGAATTTGTAGTCTTATTTTTACATTTGTATTGATAATTTTTCGTGACCACATGGTGATTTATTTTATTTGTGATTAAATCAGCTCTAAGTGTTCCAAAAAACTAAGGACGCCGATGTCGGCCACATTGAGCAGCGTTCTGTCCGCGTTTCCGGTACGGACTGTATAAATATCGGCCCCCGGTGCCAATAGCTTTGATTGCCGTTAAAATTCGTGTGTGTGTTGTGTTTAGTGTGCGGATGTCATTCCTTTCTTCACCCACTGTTAGTGATACACTTAGAAGCTACAAAGTCATCAGCACCAATTAACACACACTACTGTCTCGACTAAGGCACGGTACATGCTCAGTCATAATCAAAGACTGAAATAAACAGATATTGATACCTCTACATCTCAGAGGCTGAGTTGAATCAATCTCCCTAACACTTAACACCATTCATCATCACAAATCACGGGCAGCTGGAACTACTTCCCTGTGATCAACCTGAGTCTTCACTTCCACCCCGAGGACCCTCCTTTTTGGCAAGATCCCATGCATGTTGAAGAACGAAGAACTCCCTTATTTACTCATTCTGGCCTGCAGGAGTAAAAGCTGACTCTAAAACCTGACAGCCTTTATTTAACCTCAAGTCTAGGTCACAGCAGCAGTATCATAAAAGAACCCCGTTATTAAAATTAGTAGAGTTCATTGGTGAGAAATAGCACCAATGAAGCTAACTTCACACAACCGTAACACTCCGAATTTACATTTGCAATTCTAGAAAGTATAAAACCACTGGTTACGAACTCACCAAGCTATAACAATAAAGACTAGGCCTGCCACACATATATAATATCTCTTTATTTTAAAGCACACAAGTAATTAATTTTTAAGAACTTCTGCGTTCCGCCTCCTTTACCTAAGACAATACGTGAAAAAATATCTGAATTCACAAATTAATACATAAGACTCATTACCACACTTTTAACGCATAATTTCAGTTAATAAAGAAAATGTTAATTGCAAAGTATTCACTCAGCGAAAGGAAGCAAGAAACGCTTAGTCACGGGGTCACTGTCAGACTTTTACTGAGCGAACTCTGAGTTTGTTTGAACTTCGAACTGTGGCCTGTGACACGTGACGGTCATGAGACAAGTTCAATCAAAGCAAATCTCATCGCAAGTCTGTTCGAAGACGATTTAAACTTCGTTAAATCGCCTTTTATACGTTATTAAAGAGGGTATTTCCTGTTCTGCATCATGACATCTACATTTGAATGAACATAACTCTAGGTGTAACCCAAAATTATTCAAGTTACACAATTTTTGAATTGAAAATAATTGCCGGCGAAATTCCCCCAGATTTATTCGATTTTACGAGCGTTTCCCCCATTCCCCCAGACTACCTGCGTTTCCCCCAGATCTAGGGGAATGCCCCCATCAGTGGTAGCCCTGATATTACGTACGATATAGACCAAAGCCACAACACCTGGCGGGGCTTCTATAACCAGTTTTACATCCATGCCACCTCAATTCAGACAAGAGTTCGATCATAAGCCTGCATTTACATTTTCTTCATCAATACATTAAAATTAGCTATGTTAACACTGCATTACCAATACCGAAACAATTTCTAAGATTATTTCTTGTAATGGTAATCGTACAAGAAATTTTTTCCATGCATTACCTAAATTACCAATTAACATTGCATTAACAAGAAGATAAAAATTTTCTAAAACTATTTTCGTATTCATACCTGTATTAAAAAAATAATTCTCTTATGTAATCAAACAAGATAATTCTTTCATGTAGGTATAATTAAAATAAATTTGACTAAAATATTCTTAGACTGAGGAATAGTTAGTGCAAGTAGCTAAAAAATCAAAATTATAGTCTAGTGACCTGTAGTGTACTGGCAGGGTTCACACTTTCCACGGTTGAGCTGCAGGTACAAACCCAAAAAGATGCTTTCGAGTTTTTCAATGAGTTCACACAAGTTGAGTGGGTTGACTTGTAGCATCACATCGCTGTTCATGCTCCATTTTCAAGTTATGCGTATTAATTAATCGCGTACAAATTAAATCGTACTTTTTACAATAAATTTCCTGTATTTTTGTGATTAGGTTTTTGTAACTTGAAGTGAGATTCTTGTAAATTTTTAATTATAAAAATTCGCTGTATTTTGTAAAACCATTCTTAGTACGAAAGAACTGTCGCTATGGTTCTTTCTTAAAAAAATCACCCCTGAGAAGCACATCCGGATTCTGAATCGTTGTGAATCTGACCGTAGCTTTTAGGAGATAACACCGTAAGTGTACAGTGCCTTAATGTGAATAGTGTGTTTTTTTTACAGTAAGTCTAGAATTAATTGTGTTTAGGACTTAGATATATTTCTTAGCCTCACTATATTTTTCTAGAAATATTAGGTGTAGGATTTTTCATATCATTTGTGTTAATTTTTGTATAATGTGCGTATGTGGAGACGACTTATGGTACATCCTGAAATAACCAAGTTTTAGGACTTGTATTTTGAGATTTAATAAAACAACTTGTGGTCTTAACTAGTACTGAGAGTATTTCTTATCTAATCTTCAAATCTACCTTACTTTCTGTTTGAAAATTCACCTGTTATGTTGAGATTTTCTATTGCTCATCATTAGTCATATGTTTCTTAATTTTGCTGTTACAGGCCCTCTCTGCATTACTCCAAATATTTACTTGAAATACTTTCCTTTTACTATTCAATTGACTCAGTGAACTTCTTTTATAACCTGTTTTCTTTATTGTTCAAATTCTCTGCACACTTCCTGAATAGAAGTGGAATTTGCTGAATATGGTGTAGCTAGACCATAAGTTGGATTACTAGATTTGACCACAGACTGAAAATTGTCTTAAATCACAAACTTGCTTTTACATTGCATTCTATACTTAGAAGTAGAGATTTTTATAAACATGTATTAAGCTTATAACTATATTGATTTCATTCCCTTGTAAAATAGATATATTTTATTTTTTATTCATTGTGTGTTGCTCACTTGGAGGTATAGAATTCTTATTTAACAATTCCCATCCAGGTATTATTGATATATCATTCCCTCTCAATATTATTGTAGTTTTTTTATTGCAACTATTTTCATCTTAGGTCATATTTATCAAAATCTTAAATATCATGGATTAACTATAATATTATGGTTTACTAGATGATATTCGCTGAATAAAGATATCCATAATGTGCTATGTTATCATTAGTTTGTTTCCTTCATTTTTTTACCAAGTCTTAGGATGTCCATTTATTTCTGTACAATGTTTAGGATATATTTTATTCATCCTCTATTTAGGATGTTCTAATTATTTTATACAGAAACGTTTGTTCATGTTAGGTTGCTATATTGTGCCTGTATCATAGCAATATTGCAGGATTATAGAAATTATCCTTGTGGTTAAAGATTTTGGCCTTGCATACCTGAGCAACCTTTTTCACGAGACTCCTTATTGTCTGTTCAACAATTGTGCTCATAATTTGTAGTTAATATATGAACCAAATAATCATTTCCATCTCTAGATTTAATTGATCCTAAATCAAACATTAAAAATCGACTTTGTTCAGTAGATGAAACTGAGTTATTAAAACTCAAGTATCTTTTCTAAAATTCCATGTTCACTGAAGCAACTTTTGCTCAGTTTCTAGTCTTAAAAATAGACCTTTTTAATGAGGATTAGATTCCTTGTTTATTTAAAGGGGATTTACTCTTTTATCTTTTTATAAGGTCATATTCCAGCTCTCTTGAATATTTTGAGATTAGACTGCCTTACTACTGCATTTCATTCTGATCGGCCTTGTCATTGCTTAGGTTTGCTACGGGTAATGCTTATGTTTGTTTATGTTTGTGAAGAGGTGAAAATTAAGCTCAACCTTTTCTTCCAGACACTTGTCGGTCCTGCTCTCAGTT
This sequence comes from Trinorchestia longiramus, assembly GCA_006783055.1. Lineage (NCBI taxonomy): Eukaryota > Metazoa > Arthropoda > Malacostraca > Amphipoda > Talitridae > Trinorchestia > Trinorchestia longiramus. The sequence continues at coordinate 78,906 of VCRD01002276.1, read as the reverse complement.
CTCATCGCTCAGTTCTCATCACTCAGTTCTCATCGCTTAGTCATCTCAGCGCTCATTGCTCCCACTTACCTTATCTCAGTGCTCATTGCTCTCAGCGCTCATTGATCTCATCTCATCAATGCTTTAGCATCTCTTTTCTCACGGCTCCTATCTCATCGATGCTTTAGCATCTCTTTTCTCTCTCCTCTTGAGTCTCATCGTTGCTTTTAAATCTTAACGCTTGATCATATTCCTGATCATATACCTGATCATATTCCTGATCACATACCTGATCATATACCTGATCCTATTTCTGATCCTATTTCTGATCATATTCCTGATCATATTCTTGATCATATTTTTGACCATATTCTCGATCATTACTTCAAGTTCCCAATCTCTTTCACTCGTGGACTACGGATGTCTTCTGTCCACCAGCTGCCCTACGGATCAATAAACAGACAAAAGCTGAGTACCCGTTGTATCATTAAATTCCCCAACTAGAGGTGCACCAGTCGACTCCCTTAACCTTACCTTCTGAAAAATTGTTATTACCACCACCAAACATAACCTTGGTGAAACCTAACACTGGCCAGGCCCCAACAAAAAAAAATAACAGACGTAACGGAATCCAGCTGGACTTCGATCTGACGCCATCAGTGGGGTACGTTGAGTGGCCCAAGACGTAGTCTGTTAAGACCTATGCATTTGAAGAGGACGGCTCTTTCAATTGATTGTGTATATGTGGAATTTCTGCGTTATTAGTGATTTACTATCTATGTAACGTAAACAAACAGACTACGTTACCATTGAATTCTGGAGGGCAATCACATCAGTTAAAGAGCTCACCGTTCTTCACAGGCGAAGACATGATGAGATCTAACACACAACCGAAGAATAAGTCGTTTTATATTTTTTACATTGTTAAAAAAATAATCGATTCTTTTGTGAAATAAAAATGATAGATACAAATTTATTGGATGCATGTACGTTGTGTATAAAATGGTAACCCTCACAACCCGGATGCAAACGGTTGTGGGACAGAGATGCTCAAGCTATGTGAAGTGTAAGAGAATATCAATTTTACGAAACGTTTCAATCAAGTAGAGTTTACTTGAATGTTTTATCTACCGACTGAATAATCGACGAAATTACAAATGTTTAGCCTTAAATTTTGAATCCAATATTTTTACAGCAAACAAGTGAGCTGAGACATCGATAACACGAAAGCTACATCACACATTTGGAAAGGAAGTTGCCCTCTTAGGCCTGCATACCAGCGAGGTAACTGTTGCAGCTCGGTTTTCTTCCTCGTAACACCTAACTTGCTGTTGATTTGCGCATGGCACCCTGTATGGAAACACACCTTGTGCAAATTCCATGTTTTCTACAATACATATTAAATGGTTTCATGTCTCTGTGATCACATATTTTATGGCTAGGCAATCATAAACGAATCATAATGATAGCCATGTTAACCATACTAATCAGAATAATTTCACTGAATGTTTCACATTGTTATTTTTTTTGTGCAACAAAATCGGGACAAAATAACATTGAGTAAAATAAACGCGACTCTGACATTATTGGTTAAAACAAACCTTTCTTGTATCATTGTTGTCTAATATAGTATCCTTACCTTAACTGATAATTGCAAGAAATTTATGACTGTTTTGTTTCTATGGAAAATGAGTTCTTTAGAGTAATTTGTCAGATGCGCATTTACGAATTCAAGAAAATAAATAGATCTGCTATTTAAATTCACTGAGCAGTGCAACTATCGTAGAAATGATTGAAAAAATCTCAGGAAGATGAGAAAGCTAAGTTTCATAAATGAAGAATAAAAAGTTATAATACTACGGAGCGTAGATATAAAGTCGAATTGCAGGTAACGACTCCATGGTTATGTCACTACTGGGCTGCAACCTTTGCGTTGCAGAGGTCGTTGCAAAACTATGATAACCACCCACGGCTTTTCCCTACGACACAGCAAATGTTAAAATAAGACGGAGGTTGCCCAAAGAAACTGTTTAAAGGTTTTGAATATACAAATTAGTGCAATTTTATGTATGTTTTCGACTGAGAAAGACCACAGACAAAGAAGATCTCGAACTAAAATTCTTAACACCATAGGACACTTACCGTAACTTAGTACAAAAATGGTCAGACCCAGATAGCATTCTAAGGAACTATTCTAAACTGATATTTCCCTGATTATAACACTGAGCGAAGGACAAAACTTGTATAACCTTCGTCATAGACAAGAATCTAGAAATTATTATAAATTATATTTATATGGATAATTCCCCAAAAAATTCAAATTAGAGTTGGTTAAATTTGTTCTCTCAAGTGAGTACAGTCAACCTGGTCAAATTAAGTGAAAGCTTTTTGAGATTTCAATATGATGTATATGGTTAGGCCAGTGATTCTCAAACACGGTGCCGCGGCACACTAGTGTGCCGCGAGACCAAATTTAGTGTGCCGCGAAACAAGAAGACGTCACAAAAATCTACGTATACCTTTCATAAAGTTTAGAACTAATTTCCTCCCATATCCCGAAGAATGTAAATTATTATTCAAATGTCAAATTTTAGTGAGTTAAAAGTTCAGGTTAAGCACCACAAGCAGTGCCAGTAACACTAAATTGTACCGTAGTTATTGCAAAACATTTTAGATCTCAGTACGGCACTTTATTCTCATAATTATATGAAACGCATTTAATTTTAACCTTTATCTTGAGAACATATAGAGAACTACATTTACTTCAATCTACAAGCTTTCCGTGCATGTCATGTCAATAATTTTCGTTTAACTTTGATTAACTTCAGATTACTTGCTTGCTATCATTTTACCTTCACTATCGAGGGGAATTAGACGCTAAATTAAGTCAACGAAGTGCTTTTATCTGCATATAAGGCATATATTATGAATATCGCAAGTTCGAATATTTTTCAATGTTTATTCTACCATATTTTAAAGCTAAACGAAACAATTTGAGAGCTAGCACAGCGGCGTGACTGCCACCACTGTGCTGCTACCTAATTAGTTTATCACTGCCTGTTATGGAATACGTGAGTGACAGTGTGTGTTAACAGTTTTATAATATCACTCCCCTTTTCAATAACAATGGATAAGTTCATAAAAAGAAAAGTACTAAGTGACGATTGTGAGTCCACTAACGGCAAGCAAATGACAAAACTCGCCAACTCTAGTGCAAAAAAAGCTAAAGTTCACCACGACCGAAGATACAAGGATGAATATTTGCAGTTAGGATTTTCTTGGACTGGATCAGTTGAGCGGCCAAGTCCATTATGTGTTGTTTGTGGTGATACGTTGTCCAATGAATCGATGGTGCAAAGTAAATTAGAAAGACATTTCACTACTAAACATTCCTATCTCAAAAATGAAGATGTTAGCTATTTTCAAAGATTGTTAGATCAGCAAACATAGCAACAAAACCTTTTCCATAAAACTTTGAACATATCAGAAAGAGCTCAACTTGCTTCCATCGAAGTGGCAGAACTGATAGCAGTGAAATCTAAACCTCATACTCTTACTGGGTCAGTTATTTTTCCCGCTTGTAGGAAGATGGTTAAATGCATATTGGGAGAAAAAGCTGAAACGGAAATAAACAAAATACCCCTATCAAATGATACAATAAGCAGAATTTCAGATTTATCAACGAATATTAAAACTAAAGTACAGAGCTTAATGAAAGTATCAAAATTTGCCTTAATAGTTGATGAATCGACTGACATAAGCAACAGTGCTCAGTTGCTTGTATTTGTGCGTTTCATTCATGAAGATGAAATCATCAATCAATTTTTGTGCTGTAAGGAGATGCAAACAACTTGAAAAGGTCAGGATATTTTTGATGTCGTGACAAGCTATCTTGAAAAAATTAATTTGAGCTGGAAGTCTTGCGTTGGCATTTACACTAATGGAGCACCATGTATGGTTGGCAGTATTAAAGGCTTCGTTTCCTAGTACAGAAAGAAAATCCAGAAGTCATTCGTACAATTGCTTTTTATATCGAGAAGTTCTAGTGTCAAAAGTATCACAGGAAGATTTGAAGGAGGTGTTGCAGCAAGTTTTTGAAATAGTCATTTACATTAAAAGTAAGCCATTAAAGTCGAGAGTGTTTGAAGCATTGTGCAAAGACATGGATTCTAATCATGTTCGCTAACTTATGCATACCGAAAATCGATGGCTATCGAAAGGTAAAGTCTTAGCCCGTGTTCATGATTTACACAAGGAATTGATTGTATTTTTTGAAGAAGAAAAGATTGAACGATTTTGTAACTATCTCAAATGTGATTTTTGGATGTCTAAAATGGAATATGTGACAGATATATTCTGTTATCTTAATACTGTTAACAGTAGCATGCAAGGCCGAAATGAAAATATCCTCACCTCAACGGATAAATTGGTATCTCTTAAAAAGGTGACACTGATATGTTCCCTACAATGCGTAGCTACTGCAAAAAGAAAATGATTCCTATTATAGTAAAACATTTGTCTACACTCGGAGAAAGCATAAACCATTATTTTCCGTCATTAAATACAAAGAAGCGCTACTGGATTCGAAATCTGTTCATTGATTTTCCTCATAATGAAGAACTTCAATCACATGAAGAAGAAGAATTAGCAAGTACTTCAAGTGACTGTAGCTTGAAAATAAAACATTCCGCTGTCCCTATCGATACCTTTTGGATTTCTACAAAAAAAGAATATTCAGCCTTATCAGATAAAGCTCTGGCATTCCTCTTACAAAGCATAAACCATTATTTTCCGTCATTAAATACAAAGAAGCGCTACTGGATTCGAAATCTGTTCATTGATTTTCCTCATAATGAAGAACTTCAATCACATGAAGAAGAAGAATTAGCAAGTACTTCAAGTAACCGTAGCTTGAAAATAAAACATTCCGCTGTCCCTATCGATACCTTTTGGATTTCTACAAAAAAGAATATTCAGCCTTATCAGATAAAGCTCTGGCATTCCTCTTGCAATTTTCCACATCTTATCTGTGTGAATTAGAGTTCTCTACATTACACAATATAAAAATAAAAAAGAGAGTAAGACTACGCTCTACTGAGGAAGAAATGAGAGTGTGTTTATCCCATGTACGCCCAAGCATTGAAGAGGTAGCAAAACAGCACCAAGCACACATTTCACACTAATAACGGCAAGTGAAAACAACCAGCCTTAAAAATTTTAAACCAAATTAAAAGGTAAGTTTTGTTATTTACATTTAAAATTTTTCCCTCTGAGGCTTAGATCATTTAAAAAAATGTGGCTATAGTGTAATAATTTTCCATAGTTCACAGTACGTTTGCAGTATGTGCACCGCGACATTTTCAATGGTTGATAAATGTGCCGCGAGTTACAAAAGTTTGAGAAACACTGGGTTAGGCGATTGTATTTTGGAACAGCTAGTCTACTCAACAAGGAGTTCACTAGTTTGTATCTCTTAGTGCAGTGGTAAAAATTATGCTATTACAATTTAAAATAAGGGTGCCTGATACATGGTCCAGTAGTCTAAGAAGTTGCCCTTTCATGATGATATCAACAACAGGTATCTCATGGTACTTTTGCTGGATCCAGTTAAAGGATCCCTATTCCTGACAACTATTAACACTACGTTTCCTATGATATTTTTGTGAATAATCCATAATAAAAAAGATGGCTAAAGTCCTAACTATTCCTTTACTGGAACCTCATGAATATATTAACAAAAGTCAGATATCATCCCTGTGCCATAGAGATGTCCGTTCCATAATTTTAACATTTTCATAAGAAAACAACACGGGCAGACGAAAAAATATTTGATGCAATGCTAGGAATGTTTAAGCTGATTTTTATTATATTCGATACGCTATTTGAAATATGAAAACAGTTTCTACCCATCAACTATACTTTCTACGAATGCGTGTGGCAAGATGAAAGAAAGCCCAACTTTCACAAGGCGAAAGATTTCACCAAAATCTTAAAACAATGGAAGATCGCTATCATGGACGATGGGATACACTGATGATGACAGACTGACGATGACAAACTGAACTAACAAAACGACTGTGCAATTAAACTACATGCACGAATGTTCCATAAAACAAGAATCTTAAGCAAATGCTCATTTCATTTATGGTTTTACTTATATTATTCTGGAGAAAAAGTGTTGAACGAGTATTTTGTTTTATTCTTTGCATTTATATATTCGTGGGAATAAACTGTTTACTACAGTCTTGGTTTCATTATATGAATCATATTACCAATATGAAATGGGTTAATACAAATAAATCGATGCCCACATCGCGATAAATAGAGCTGTTGGGGGAAAATGGACGGCATACTGGAAATTAGCACTTAAAATATACGTTATATCAGCTCAAAAACGATCGCCACTGACACAAGTGTTGGTGTGTGTAATTAATGAATTTAGGGCACAAAGAGTAACCCATTCACTTAAAATTTTCTTTCAAATTCTATAAATATAACCTAAGCTGGATCAATTGAAAAATGGCAGTAAATATCCATTGTTTCACGGAAGATATTTTTATTGAATAAATTTTGTATCTCATACAATGTCATAGTTGCACCTTGAATACTGAATATTTTTCCATTTGATTTATGATAAAGAAATTATGGACTCCAAAATCACTAGTAGTCTGGTAAGGCACTTAAAGCTATGCGTAGTTAGAACTGGAGGAGTTATTTCATGCAAATATCGGCCAAATTAATTTTTTCCAACAAAATTACGCAAGTGAGTTTCGAACACGACGTAAACAATTGGATTCGTCTGTGTTTCTGTTGATAATGCTAGAGCTACTATCGACGTACACAAAACTTAGCATCATTTCTTAATGGCGTAAACAATTTAAGTAAATTTTAGCTTTCGGAGAAGAAATTAAGCTTCACTATATTTGTTATTCGTACAGCAAGAGTGTATACAACTACCTAATAATCTGTTTCCAGCAAGATCATTTACCGAAATAACACGCGTAAAAAATAGTCGAGGTAAAAATTAATTTTTTATATTAAGAATTGGACATTAAACATCAGGTTGTAACGAAAGTTCGGCTAATTTTTTGGAACGAAAGTTCTGTAAACTTTTTTGCTGGAATGAAAATGAAAATTCAGTAAAACCGAGATAATTAATCATTATCATAATCACCATTATCACCAATGACATCTTCCCATCTTTCTGTAAGCTTTTTGATGCCTCAGTCGTAGATTTCACTCAAACGTAGATTTCAATATAGTTCATAGTTTTGACTCAAACGAACAAACTAGCTTCATCTCAACCTCTTCTCTCGAAGTAAGCCTTTGTCCTGAAGGATGATTCTGTAAGCTTCTAAAGCGATGGTAATCTATTGGAGCATGATCGAAAGAATACCGTGGGTGACTGAAAACTACCAAATCAAATTGTTTGATGAAATTCTTCGTCGCTCTTGAAGTGTGGTGTGTGGCATTGTTATGGTACAGGATCACTCAAAAAAAACGTATATTTCCAATAAAGTTGGTACATAAGAAATTTAAAAGCAGTAGTTTTTGAAGATGCCTTATCATAAAATCTTTAAGTGGTAGGTATTCTATGCATAGTAGATGATATAACAGTGGTGCCTACGGGTACATGTAAAAATTCACATAATGCAATGAACGTTAAATATACATGGGAAAGCAAATGAAACTTCACTTTTTCAATTATGATATAAGAGGTAGTCATTGGTAACACCCTTCTAAATTCTGACGTGGTCAGAACGCATTCTAAGCATATTAGGTGATAAGTGAAATATTTTCTTTAGGCACAGCTTAGAATTCACATCATTGCAATTTACAAAATCGGATGTTTAACATACAAGAAGGAACGAAAAAAATGAGAGTCAAAAGGTCAAACATGAAATTGTAATTGATAATAAATTGAAATTGTAATTTCTAATTACTGGTAGACTGCTTAGTATGACTTGCTGATGATCTATTTAATTTAATCATTATTACAGTTGACTGTAAATATTATCGCGTTTAATAAAAATGGACGTTACATATCAGAGAAAGACAAAATGAAATAAAATAAAATAAAAAGAGTGAAGGTCAAAACATGTCTCAAATTATCAAGATTTAGATGTTGACATAGAGAAGATGAACTGTAGTAGACTAAAGTTCTGAGGTTTCACATTCACTTATTGTAACAAAGTAATTACTAATATTGACGTATGAACTTCATGATTATACTTAGGAAAAATAAAATAAAATAACACACAAGATAAATAAAAACTGTCTAAAAGCTTTAGAAGTTGAATAAACTGAAGAGCAAGCACAAATTCAAATATGATACAATTCTATATATTTTTTGTTGAATGTTTAGATCTTCCACCTTCAATGTGCTCGACTTTTGTATGTTTAAGGTTAATGCGTAACACTGTGATAAATACTCTTGTAACAGATTGCGTTTAGAATCTGCTAGGGGTAGAGAACCATTTTCTCAGCACGTTCTCTGGTTCCAGTTCCATTCTTGTTCCTGCCGTTGCCATGAAAACATTAGTGTCTGTGCTATAACCACAATTGTATTCACTGAAATTAACCTGGTTAGCGTAATCACGCTCCTGTGATTTTTCTAACCTTCTAACAGTAGTCATTGGTGACACTCTTGTGAATTCTTACGTGGTATGCATTCTACGTATTTTATGTGATAAGCGAAATATTTTCTTTAGGCACAGCATAGAATTAACATATTAAAAAATCGGACGTTTAACAACCTAGAAAAACCGAAAAAGAAAAATTACGAGCGTGAAAAGTTAAAACATCAAGCTGTAATTGTTATTAAATTAAAATTGTAATTTCTAATTACTGGTTGACTGTTTAGTATGACTTGCTGATGATTTATTTAATCTAATCATTATTTCGGTTACTATAAATATCATTGCGTTTAATATAAACAGACGTTACATTTCAGAACGAGAAAAAAACAGAGTGAATGTCTCAAATTCTCAAGATTTAGATCTTGATATAGATAAGAAGAGCTGTAGTAGACTAAAATTCTGAGATTTCATATACACTTATTGTAACAAAGCAATTACTAACATTGATATATGAACTTTATGATTATACCTTAAAAACAAAATAACATACAAGATAAATAAGAAATATCTAAAAGCCTTAGAAGAAGAATAAACTGGGGAGTAAGCACAAATTCAAATACAATTCTATTTATTTTTTGGGAAAATACAATTTTTTTTCTATCAAAAATTTTGTTTGTATTGCATTATGAAAACTAAACGTTATCAACATTGAAACATTTATAAGGTAAAGAAGCGCCAATTAATAAGCCTGAAATTTAAAAGTAAAAAAGTAAAAAACGCCCCGGTTCTGGATAAATTTAAATTAGCCGATGTCATTCCAGAGCTGCAGAATTGTAGCACGAGTTTGACATTTACGTTTATCTAGTGTGAATATTGTTAACTCTACTTAAATTTATACTCAAGTTGTGTGGCACAAACACATGGTAGACATTTATATGTGGTATGTTTCGTTAACAAATTAATTTTGTTTAATCATGCACGGGAACTAAGTTTTCTGTATTTGTTTGCTACTTTGATATTCGAAAATGATGTGTCACGTTTTTTTTTTAATTCTTTATTGATTGGTTTTCCTTCACATGCGTGGGCAGTTTATTCCAAAGCGATGCTCCTGAAATTGAAAAAGCTTTTTGTCCAGCATCGGACAAGCGGAAACTGATGTGAACATCGTGTCGTCAATTATGTGTCACACCCTTGGTAGTGGGTGGATGGAATTTAACAATGTTGGCAGAACTTTGTGGGCAATATAGAAAGGAGAATACATATTTGAGTTTGTGAAAGAGTAGTCTTTGTTCTATCGGGATCAAGTTAAGCTTTTTCATGGGAAGGGTTGCATGATCATTTTTCTGAAATTTCCTTTGCATACTACTTTAGCGGCAAAATTCACACATTTCTGTAGCTGTTTTTGAAGACCTTTAGGTATATCTCCCCAGACGAAGTCACAGTAGTCGAAGCTTGATAACACTAAAGATTGGACGGCTAATAATCTTGTTTTCTCGTCATGTATGTTCTTCACGCGATAGAGGAATATTATTGTACCGTTAATTTCGTTCCATCATTTTTCCGCATGGGATGTGAAAGACATGTTTTGATCAAACCAAACGCCCAAATTTTTTACTTCTCCTACTTGTTCAATAATGTCACTTCCTAACGTTAAATTTGAATTCAGGAGCTTTTCTATTGAGTTCTTGGAACGAAAAATGATGCACTCTGTCTGACTTGCGTTAAGCTTGAGACTATTTTGGTCGTACCATGATTTTACGTGTTTCAAAGGTCTTTCAGCATTTGTTTTTGTGTGATGTAGTTTGACCGATGCGCTTGTCATTGCAATTTGTACATGATCTGCGCACATAGAAATTCTCGTGTTTGAGAACATGGATAGGATATCATTGATGAAAATAGAAAACAGAAGTGGGCCGAGAATAGAACCTTGTGGAACACCGAAATCGTTTAGTATGGGTGATGAAATCGTGTTTTCTAGTCGGACTGCGTGAGAGCGATAAATAGCTTTGAAACCACTGTGTCGATTCTTAATTTTGAAATTTTCTGCAAAAGCCGTGTATATCCAACACTATCAAAAGCTTTGGGAAGGTAAAGCAAAAGCAAGAGAGTGATGTTCTTTTTGTCATTAACGCTATATTTTCTCGGAGATGTTAAGAAGTGCGTCTTGAATGCTGCTATGTTTCCTGCAAGCATACCGGTTTTGATGAAGTTAGTAAGATTAGTCCAAATGTGTTGAGAGTTGCCTTGATATCGATTTTTCTAGTATTTTGGATAAGACTGGTAAAAGGCTAATTGACCTGTAATTTGATGCAGTATTGATGTCACCTGCTTCATGCAGCGGTTTGATTATGGAATATTTCCACTGATCCGGGAATTTGTTTGTCGCAATAGACGTATTGATTATCAAATGAAGCAATGGTGCTGTAACACTGAAACTGTCTTTGATGTATTGAAGGCTTATGTTGTCATGTCCAACTACCTTTGTATTTTGCAACGAGTGTAAGAGTCTGCGTATTTCCTGCAGACTAACTGGATTTGGTTTCCATGTGTTAGTTGTACTAAGTAATTGAGCAGGATTTAGGCCAACATCAACAGGTTTATGTGTAATAGATTTGGATACTTTGTCGAAGACTTTTGCTCCAACTTCAGAGAAGAAAGTATAGAAATTAGTGGCAGTTTCCAATGGATTTTCAAATTTTTTCTCTTCTTTAATGTCTTTGTACTGTGCTATTTCTTTAATGATTTCCCAGGTTCGTTTTGGATATTTCTTTGCTGTTTGTAGTTCCATTTGGAAGTGCTTTCATTTTGTTTCGTTAATTTTTCCGGAGGGTCATTGCATGATGTTTACAACGGTCTCGTAGAGAGTTGTTCGATTTGTTACATTTGAATTCGTGTAGGTAAGTTTTTCACTATACACAATTGTTTTATTTCATTTGTTATCCAGGCGGTACGCTTTGGTTTAGCTGTCTTTGTGGTGTATGGTGCGCATTCGTTTAAGGCTCCTAAAAATTTTCATTGAAAATTGAGACTTGACTGTCAACATCATCGGTTATTTCCATGTTTCGAAATTCATTTCTCCTGTCCTATAGCTTTTCCTGAAATAGTTCTGGTGTGTATAGAATCTCAATACGGTAGGTAATCAAGCAGGATTTTTTTTCCTACGTTTATGAAACATTCTACCACGTATCACCTTCCAATCCATTGGAAGGTGATATTTCAGTGTTGATTATTGTTTTAAGATTATTAGTTATTGCTTGATATAGGAGAGTTTTGGAAGTTTTTGTTATGTGGGTTGGTTCTTGAACCATTTGTGATAAATTCATTGTGTTTAGCATTTTAGTTAACTGATTACTTTTATTATTCAGGTCTACGTTGAAATCGCCGAGAGCATAGAAGAATTTTTAAGTTTCTGAAATCGTTCTAAGCGTTTTCTGAATAAACTGTAAAGATAATTGTAAAGCTGCAGATGGGTGTCTGTAGACGGTGTCAATAATGAGAGTTTCGTGTTTTATCACCTGCACGTAAAGCCATACGATTTCTATACCCTCAAACATTTCTTTTTTCAATATTTGTGATGTTGTGTATACCTGTTTGATGCAAATGCTAGATCCGTGACCTCTATTGTTTTTATTCTGCCATCGTATCGGTAAAGTGAGTAGACTGGGATATTAAAATGTGAGCTCCTAATTCTTGGATCAAACCATGTCCCAGATACGCATAAATGTCAACGTCTTCGGTTATAATCATTACTTTTATGTCATCCAGTTTGTCATCGAGGCTATGCGCGTTGATATGTTTAATTTTGGTGTGATTCATATTCGGTGTTTTTCTCGAGGTAGTGCATTCGTTACACTGTTTGCATTGAAATGTGAGAGTTCGGTGGGATACTGTTTGGTGCTTGTGATGCCCGTCAAAGGTATTGTGTTTACCTTGGCATTACTGTCTAGTCATCTGGACGAGGAGGTTTTACTATTGGTTCATTTTTTCATTAATTAGAGCACTATAGTGGTAGTTTTTAGGATGGACTAATAATGGGGAGGTGTTTATTTGCCGTGTTATTGTGGGCTGAACTATTGTCTTCCATATGCCGCCATCCTTATCACTGTAGATAAGAATCGCTTATTGTAGCGCATTGAAAGTAATTTGAGGGATAAGGTTCCCAGCTGCTGTTAGAAGGTTAGAAAAATCACAGGAGCGTTATTACGCTAACCAGGTATATTTCAGTAAACACAGTTTTGGTTATAGTATAGACACCAATGTTTACATGACAACGGCAGGAACAAAAATGGGACCGGAACCAGAGAACTCGCTGAGAAAATGGTTCTCTACCACTAGCTGACTCTAAACGCATTCCGTTACAAGAGTATTCATCAAAGCGTTACGTAGTAACCTTAAACATGCAAGAGTCGAACACATTCAAGGTGGAACATTTAAACATTCAACACTCCTTCTCACATTGAATGTGCTTCTCAAAGAAAACTACAACTAGCTTCCTTCTCAGCCTAGAGAACTTCTCGGCACTTAGACCCTTAGTAAATATATCAGTAAGCATATCATTCGAAGGACAATACACGAGATAAATTTCCTTATTTCTTACAAGATCACGAACATAATGAAATTTGATCTCAATATGCTTACTTCTACCATGATATTTTGGATTCTGGGAGAGACAGATGGCGGATTGGTTATCTTCATTTACAACCATGGGGCCACCTGTTTTAAATTCCAAATCATTAAGCAGTTGCTCCAACCAAATTGCCTCTTGGGCAGCACCAGCTAGAGCAACATATTCAGCTTCAGCTGTCGGGAGAGCAACACAGGTCTGTTTGACGGATCGCCAAGTTATTACTGAGTTACTCAAAGTAAAACAGTAACCCGAGGTCGACTTTATTTCACTTCTATCACCAGCCCAATCTGCATCTGAATAACCAACACATTTATCAGAGCAGTTACTGTATAAGATACCTAACTCAGAAGTACCTTTCAAATATCTAAATATTCGCTTCACACATGTCCAATAATTTTTAAGTGGCTTTGAACAATATTTAGCAACATTATTTACAGCAAACGTGATGTCAGGACGCGTTCTTGTTGACAGGTACAAAAGGCTACCTACAGCACTTTGGTACAAGTCTTTGTCACATTCCTCAACTTCATCTGAAGTTGTTACAGGGTCCGCATTGACATCTACAGGAGTAGCAACAGAATTTGCATTATCCATGCCAAACCTAGACAACAGGGCCTTAGTATAAGCATACTGCTCTAGGAACAGAATAGAATAGAATAGAATAAGGCCATAGGAACGAGCTGTTTGGCCCATTCTTGGTTCAATACCGAAGTCCCATGCCGTCTAAAAGTAAATCAATCAGTCATGCACGTACACCTTAACCACGTAAGTCAATTTAGTCGTGTGCACACATATCACTCACGCACAGGCGTTTATGTCACGAGCATTTATCTCAATCATACATTAACCTTAAGGAGTTAGGGACATAGTTAGTAGGATGTAGTACTGGGGGG
>VCRD01002276.1:50799-63442 GCA_006783055.1 Trinorchestia longiramus | reverse complement strand
GAGGGTTACTGGCTGTGTCGTGAGGGTTACTGGATGTGTCGTGAGGGTTACACTTCATTTTTAGTCTGCATCACACTTACGCCTAAGAAATAGCTAAGTTTACCAAGATCTTTCTTTTTGTACTTAACACTGAGGCACGATTTTACCTCATTAATCTCATCAATACAGTCAGACGCTATAATAATGTCATTCACATACCCAGCAATGATACACAATCCCTTATTACTAACTCGGGTATGGATACAAGTATCATTTTTGGATTGTTTGAAGCCCAATTGCTTCAAATTACCATCAAGGGCTGTTCCAACACTTAGGGGACTGCTTCAGTCCATACAGCGACTTATTTAATATACAAACAAGATTTTCATTCCCTTCTGAAACAACACCTTCTGGCTGGATCAAGTAAATTTCCTCACTCACCATTCAGATATACAGTAGCTACATCCATATGATGAAGCTGCAAATTATGCTTAGCTGCAAGGGCTAACACAGCACGGACTGACTCAAACCTTACTACAGGACTGAAAGTTTTATCATAATCAACTCCAAACTTTTGAGCATACCCCTGAGCAACAAGCCGAGCTTTGTACGAGTAAACATTTCCATCAGGACCAGTTTTCTTTTTAAAGATCCATTTACACCTGATTGGTTTCTTGTTCTCTGGACACTCTACAAGAGACCAGACATTGTTTATTTTCATAGATGCCATTCCCTCCTCCATAGCTGCTTTCCACAGTCTGGACCCAGGCCCATGAAGTGCTTCCTCTACATTTACAGGAATATCAAATTTATCTTGAGCAAAGCTCACCCATTCTCCAAATCTATCAGGAGCAGCTCTGTTCCTAGTTGAACGACGGAGCTCCAACTCTCCTTCTGAATCCTCATGTTTTTCTTCTTGAGGGAAGGAGCAAGAAACACACTCAATCTCTTTTGAAGGCTCCTTCTCAAATGACATAAACTGAGATTCATTAAATACCACATCTCTACTCAACAAGACCTTTTTAGCATTAAAATCATACAGCCTGTATCTTTTAGTTCCACTGCCATACCCTAAAAGAACACAGGTCTTCCTCTTAGAGTCAAGCTTCTCTCTTTCATCCTTGGGAACATGTGCATAGGCTATGCTCCTAAAAGTCCTGAAATGCTGTACATTGGGTTTGTTTCCATTCAAAGCTTGATAGGGAGTCAAATCTTTGTGAGCACTAGTAGGGCTCCTATTTTTGACATACACAGCAGTTGAGACAGCTTCAGCCCAAATTGTTTTGGGCAACTTTGAGTCAGATAACATAGCTCTCACTGCTTCAAGGATTGTTCTGTTCATTCTTTCAGCAACTCCATTTTGTTCAGGTGTCCTAGGTACAGTCTTTTGATGAACAATTCCATTTACCTTCAGAAATCTTTCAAAATCAGTGGACATATATTCTCCACAATTGCCTGTGCGCAGGATTTTAATTTTGTGATCTTAGTGATTTTCAACAAGAGCTTTGAACTCGGAGAACACCCCAAAGACATCACTTTTGTTTTTGATAATGTACACCCAAGTGTACCTAGAATAATCATCAATGAATATTTGAAAATAATTACCACTTCCCAAAGAACTAGGATTAACTTTCCCACAAACATCACTATGGATTAGCTTTAAGGGCTCACGCACTTTTCTTTGATCTACTCTAGAAGAAGGAAGTCTATGGATCTTGCCATCACAACAGTTTTCACAAAAAACAATTTCATTTCCTAGAGAACTATCAAAGCCTCTAACAAGATCAAAAGACTTCAGTTTCTGAAGATTTTCAAATACTTCATAACAAAATCTCTTGTGCCACAAAAGGTCATCCGAGAAGACACTCGAGCATTTTGCGGTTGTATGATAGGAACAATCTAGTCTATAAAGTCTTCCTGCCTTACAACCAGCAACTATCAACTCATTATTTTCATCTACAATCTCACATGTGTTTTTATTGAAATGGGTTTCCCTACCACATTCTGCACTCTGGGCAACAGATATCAAATTTCAAGCTAGTTCTGGCGCAAACAACACATTTTTACAACACAATTCTCTACCTGCATATTAGGCAGTGTTATTTTAAGACGTACATCTCCAACTCCAACACCCTTCAAAGCTCTACCATCACCAATTTCAATTCTTACAGGAGAAGATAGATCAGAGTAAGGTGAAAATTGACTTCTGTTGTTGCACATATGCTGAGTAGCACCTGAGTCAACTATCCAAGAGTCACAGTCAACATTACTTAAAGGAAAAGCACTAGTAAACATAATAGTTTCACCTGTAGATGAGCTTCGTGCAGCTACTGCTCTGTTTGCTTGGAATGTTCTATTTTCTTTTCTCAGTCTTTCTTCATAGACTCTACACTGTCTCTTAACAATTAATGAGCTTTTTGTTCCTTTTGAAGCTTACTAGCAATTTTTCACTGGAGTCTGAAGTCCCAGGGGCGCCTCGCTGTCTTCTTTCTTCATTTAGGAGACGCTCAGTTACAACTTCCCACGCTGGTATCTTTTCATGCGCTTTCAAGAGCAGTGACCAGAGTAGAAAACCTATCTGGTAGTGATAATAGCAGGATCATCACACGCTCTTCTTCTTCCATAGCATCACCAATGATGGCCAGCTCCTCAAAGAGTTCAACAAACACTTTTAGATGATCTTGCAGATTTTGACCATTTTCCAACTTCATGTTGAACAGCTTTTTTTCAGCCTGAATTTGTTTGCCCAAGATTTCTTCTGGGATGTGTTTTGAAGTTTCCTCCAAACTTCAACAGGGTCAGTCGGATCCCCCAGCAAGTAGAGTTGACTTTGATCTACTCCCAGGACAATTGTTGCCAAGGCTAAATCTCTTCGAGATTCAAACTTCCTCCGAGCTGCCGTTGAGGATATAGTTTTAGTGCCTTGAACTATATCCCACAGTTTATCCTTCACAAGACACATCCTCATATGTATCTTCCAAGTTGGATAATTTCTCTCATTGAGTGTCTTCATGCAACTTTTAACACTGTTAGAGTCTGCCATGTTCTTCACACTTGCTGCACTGTGGTAAGTCAACAAACTTCTACGCTTCCTTGTAGTCAACACAGTTTGCTTCGAGACTTACTGTGTTCACTGAGGATTTATCCTTGGAGCGTGTTCTGGGCCCATAACCTTTGTTAGAAGGTTAGAAAAATCACAGGAACGTGATAACGCTAACCAGGTTTATTTCAGTGAACACAGTTTTGGTTATAGTACAGACACCAATGTTTACATGGCAACAGCAGGCACAGGAATGGGACCGGAACGAGAGAACGCGCTGAGAAAATGGTTCTCTACGACTAGCTGACTCTAAACGCATTCCGTTACAAGAGTATTCATCACAGCGTTACGCAGTAACCTTAAACATACAAGAGTCGAACACATTCAAGGTGGAACATTTAAACATTCAACAGCTGCATGATCGAATATTTTATCATGTAGGTATTTGTGTACTAGAAGATCACGTTCACCACTGTCCTCTTCGATGAAATTTGTGTACTGATTTTTGTTTGTTCTGCTTAGTTTCGATAACTTTCATTAAAAATTTATATTCCTGCGTTGTGTTGTGTGTTTCGTCAAGTTGAAGGACTACTGCATGGAGGAAATAGCGTCCGTCAGCTAAAGTGTGAGACAATGTTACATTCAATGATTCTGTCCTATCATTCATGTAACTTCCCACATGGGTATATATGGGATTGGATAATGTTTCTGTGATATGATTCAGAATTTTACCATGAGGCGGCTTAATCTGGGCTGGAGTTTTCCTATCGTTATGGTTTTTATGATTATGTTTGCATACATAATCATGGTACAGATTCTTTATTATTGTCAGACGGCTTAATTTTTGAGAAGATGGTGACTTCTGTCCAATTTTGTTTA
This sequence comes from Trinorchestia longiramus, assembly GCA_006783055.1. Classification (NCBI taxonomy): domain Eukaryota; kingdom Metazoa; phylum Arthropoda; class Malacostraca; order Amphipoda; family Talitridae; genus Trinorchestia; species Trinorchestia longiramus. The sequence goes on along the minus strand of VCRD01002276.1, from coordinate 59,544 downwards.
TCCCTGCCTGTGTATTCGGATGTCTCTGACTAATGGATGAAAGGGGCATTGTGCAGTCTGTGCTCGTATCATTAGAAAATAATGTAATTTTTTATTTGTTTGTATCTTATAGTTGTTAGCAATTGAGTCTGTGGATAATTGATTTAGGTGTAACAAGTGCTTAGTCGGTAGATTGCTGTCATTTCCTTTTGAGGGAAACTTTATTTTGGGAAGGTTTAGCGCGTGTGAGGCATTTACCTGTTCATGCTTAGTTACTATTTTTGAACATGTGTCGTTTATTTGGGCTGTTTTCAATAGAACGAGTTTATTGGGCGACTGTTCAAAATTAGCGGTTTTGGTTGGGAGTTTTCCAGAGAGTGAGTAGTACGTAGTGTTGAGTTGCAGCGTTAATATCATAGCAACTTGGGCAAGAAATTGTTGAGTTTCCTTTCTAATGTGAGACCAAGTTTGGTGGTTATTGATTGTCTGAGCGTAAGTTAGAGCACATGTTCGGAGTGGAATCAATGTTAAATCGAATTCTTTGCAGAGAATGAGCACTTTACTCAGTTGTTGATCACTGCAGATATTGAGTATATAAGTACGAGCAGTGGGGTGTTTTGTTGCAATAACTTTTTAGATTTGAGTCAGGCCTGATTGTTAAAGGTGCAGGTCCCGGAAACAGATTATGTAATTTTTAAATTTTGGCATCCGATTTATGGTATGCAGAAGGTGATGAAATTTACCAGATGAGATGGTTTGGGTTCGATATACCGTGTCAGTGTCACTTCTTTCAACTGTTGAGAGAATATTGTCTCCTACAAGTAAAGTGTTATAAGGTTTCTGATAATTTAGATTGGAAGAAATGGTGGAGGGAGTTATAGGTATGAGGTCGTGAGAGATGATATGGGCATTTAGTTCGAATAGCTGTTCAATTATAAACTGAATGTTGGATAAAGCAGTGGAAACTGATGTCGGTTGAGGTGCTACACGTTTTTCTAGGATTCTTTTGCAGTTGTGTTGCCGTAAGGACCAGGTTGCTATATAATTTGTGGATAGCGTGTGAGCTCTTTATTTGCAAAGGATGCAGAGATCCATGAAAACTAACGCTCTTATTAACATTGCCTCGCGCTGAGATTTGAGTGGGAACACGAGTGGAAGTCACATGTGTAAGATCATATGAACTCGTGTAAAATTGTAGTTCGAATAAATGCTTTATTATTAATTGAATATTGGACAGAGCAGTAGCAATTGAGGTTGGATGACGGGGGGAGCGTTGGTGTATTATTTTTGCCAGTTGAACTGCTGTTAGATCCCAATTGCTATTTACTTCATGGATAACATGCGAAATTTTTATTTGTAAAGGATGCAACAATTCATCATGATCTATTTTTTATATACATACACTGGAGTGCACTGCGAGTTGAGGAAAACGATTTATGAGCGTATCAGAATTGCTAATAGTATACGATTGTTGTTTGCATGACAGTGTTTTTTGCTGAAACGAAGTCTTAACATTAGGTTTATAATATAACACGTTATTATCGTGAGATGCAACTGGGTTTCTCACATTAGCATGCGCTGATCGTTTTTTATTGCATTTGAGTCATGCATTTGGTCAGTTGCATAACAAATATTTTGTTGAGACAATGGCTTAAAGCTAGACCAGGGGTCGGCAAAGTGGTCGATATCGACCGCTGGGGGTCGAGGGTTTATAACATTTCCCTTTATTTTTGGTTATCAAAAATGTCAATAATGGTTTAATATTTTTTTTCATCTATTTGTATGTGTGTGTGTGCATGGAGGGGGTCGATGTAAATACAAATATCATATGAAGGGGTCGACGGGTAAAAAAGTTTGCCGACCCCTGGGCTAGACTTATTATATAACATGTTATCGTTCGATACTATTCAATTTTTTACATTAGTATATGCTAAATGATATTTTGCCTTTGAGTCTTGCACCGCCCAAGTAGACAAGTTAAATGGGGCCCACGTGGGTCTCTGGGCATTGGATGGGCGGCATCAATATATATATATATATATATATATATATATATATATATATATATATATATATATATATATATATATATATATATATATATATATATATATGTAAGCTCCTGGGCATAGAGTGGGCAGAAGATGGTTTTGTCATGAAACCTAAAATCTGGGTTTTATATGGGTTCGTAATATGGATATGATATGACTAGCCCATTGGAATTTCCCTACATGGTCAGCCCAGGTATAACCCAGGTGTAAATTCTCAAAAAAATTCTTAGAAAAAAATTTTAAGAAAAATTCTCAAAAATTTTTCAAAAACAATATCAAAATAATCATCAAAAATAATGTTAAAAAATACTTGATTTTTTTTTTTGAAAAAATAAATTAAAAATAAAAAAAATAAAAAAAAAATTCAAACAAAATTTTGAAAAAAATTTACGAAAGAACTAAAACAAACAAACAAACAAACAACTTTATTTCCAATCAAGTACACAGTACATAGACATTAGTACATTGGTTTTTCAAATTCTTAAGGTTAACATTCTTAGAGTAAGGATAATGGTGAGCTCCATGCGACGATTCCGGGATGTGTCCATGGGCCGGGAGTTGAGGGCTTACCGATAAGTGCGAGCTCACGGTGCGAAACGAGAAACAGCTCGTATTTATGGCCGGGTTTCGAACCCGGGGTCTGTCTGCCCGAAGCAGAGACGTGATACCTAACACAGGCCGCAGACCACTCGACCACGGTGGCTGCGGCCATTAAAAACAAATTAAAAAAATGGCAACGAAAAATTTTGAAAAATTCTTTAAAAAATTCTCATGACATGCTCAAAATAAAGTCAAAATAATTTAAACAAAATTATCATAAAAATTCATAAAAAATCTCTTAAAAAATTATGAACTCTCCGTACCAACGTATGTTTATGTTACTATTGCGCAACTGTAAACAGCATATTGACAGCAATAAATGAATTCTAATTCATTTTTTACTGTGGCTATATCAGAAAAATATTCATCTTTGTTTTTAACCCTACGAGTTCTTTCAATTTAAACAGTTTCATTCATAGTGGAATATTAATGACGTGATTTTGTACGTTTTCAATGTATTTGGTACGTTTTTATCTTTTTTTCAAATATGTACTAAGAGGTAGATGACGCTTCAGTCTCGAAATTAAACTTCAGTAATGTGCTGTGTCATACCTGTGAACTAACCCTCAATTTGTAACCTTAATTTGACTAAATGTGATCTTATTTGACCTAAAATAATAAGGGATGTGACAAGAGTCAGGCGAATATCCATATTTAGGCTCTACGACACTAATGTAGTCGAAATTAACTCAATGAACTAGTTAAACGTGGCGGTTTGTGACTTTATTTTGGATTGTGAATATTCGAAGACAGCAAGTAATTATCAAGAAAAAGAATTTATTGGATATGTTCTACGTGACAGTGATCATTTAAGACATTGAAATATATGCTATTTTTTAATTGTTTTCAATTCTCTGCTCATTTAAACTAATTTCTAGTGAGACAGTCTCCAGTGCAAAAAACACCGCTGACCTTTGAGTTAGTTACACCAACTGTGATATCCATATGTCACACTGAGAATTATTCAATGTACTCGAGTCATTAAATTTAGTAATCTATGTCACCAGTGTGTTGATGATAAACTGTATAAGTTACTTAGATAATAGAATAGAATAGAATAGAATGAGGCTATAGGAACGAACCTTCTGGCCCATTCTTGGGTCGGATAATTACTTCGATAATTATTCGGTTGTTTTACCCAAGTCCCATGCCGTATTTCTAGCCGCGTCAACCATGTCGGCAGCGGGATTCGAACCCGGGTCTTCCCGCTCGCAAGCAGGTTCGCTCACCAGTCAACCAAGCTGGTGATAAGAAAGCCAACAGCATCTGGTGTTCCCAGGTGGTCACCCATCCAAGTACTAACCAGACCCAACGTTGCTTAACTTCGCTGATCGGACGAGAAGCGGTGCATTCAACGTGGTATGGCCGTTGGCATTCAACGTGGTATGGCCGTTGGCACAACGTGGTATGGTCGTTGGCGCAACGTGGTATGGCCGTTGGCCCAACGTGGTATGGCCGTTGGCGCAACGTGGTATGGCCGTTGGCGCAACGTGGTATGGCCGTTGGCTCAACGTGGTATGGCCGTTGGCACAACGTGGTATGGCCGTTGGCAAATCAACGTGGTATGGCCGTTGGCTCAACGTGGTATGGCTGTTGGCTCAACGTGGTATGGCCGTTGGCTCAACGTGGTATGGCCGTTGGCTTAACTTAGCATAATTACTTCAACCAGTGTCTCAGTACATGCACTGCTTTGAAATTTGTGTGATACTAAGTGTCAATGTATTTATTACTTCAACCAGTGTCTCAGTACATGCATAGCTTTGAAATTTGTGTGATACTAAGTGTCAGTGCATTTATTTCATGTTGGCTAGGTAGTTATCTCATCAGTGTGTTTGTGATGCACTGCAAATATGTGATCCTTTCTTCCTGCTCAGTAAAGTCCTAGCTGTACAGTAGACAACAAAAACATGCTACATGCATAGCTAAGCCTTCATTTATTCTGTGTTTTTAACTAGTACCTATTCACTGTATTATTATATTCAGTGTAGAATGTATAAAAATAATTTCTGGTTTACAGCAATGTTATGTGTTCAATATAGCTGTAGAAGGTTTTCACATCACTCAATATTGGAAAGAAAAGTTTCTTAGACAATTTTTGTGTTTCTTAATTCAGTGTGCTCAGAGTGTATGGTTCTTCTGCATAAACGAACAGTGCCTGTTGCTGAGTACACTTGACTTTTTTTCTTTTTTATCTTTTGGTACTGAATTGTAGCAACTATATTTTTTTATTATATATAGTACACTTACTAGGGTTAGTTATAATTACTATTGTAGTTTTAATTTTAGTATAATTTCTTCTCCCAGTCTAAATAGTATTCTTGTTCTCTAATCACAGGTTCAATAAACTCAACTTCCAAAGACCTGACATATACAGGTCATTGTCTTTAGTTGAATTTTTACCCTCCATAGCATCAAAATGAAGAAAAACTACTATGAGCTTAAAAAAAATATTCCTAATAGAAAAAGTTTGAGATTGAATGCTACATTGGCTATAGCTAGTAGTTTTCAACAGTGTTCAACTGAAGTAGAAAATGATAAAATGACAACTGAGTCAAAAGCAGTGTGTCTCAAGTGTACAAAGGACCCAAGGCCTTAGTAGTGAGCCTAGTGAGGACAGTGATTTACCAGTCAATCAAGATTCAAGGGTTCCTACAAGCTCAGAAAATGAAAACAAGCTCAAGGTCCTACCAAAGACCTTGCTCATTGGGCTTTGACCCATAACATTAATCATTCATGTTTATCAGATTTGCTCAAGTTGTGGCAAAAGCATCATTGAAATGATTATGTTCCTTTGAATGCCAAAACATTACTTAAAACAAGACGTAATTTCAATCTGAAATCAATTGGTGGGAAGACATAATTTTTACTACAGGGTGTCTCAAAAAAATGTACTCACCCTTTAACCGTTGCTAACATGCTGTCTTCTTTGTGTTGCAGGTGTGAGGTTCGAACCTTTGCGAACATGATTAAATGTTATTAAAGAATCATGTTCGCAAAGGTTCGAACCTCACACCTGCAACACAAAGAAGACAGCATGTTAGCAACGGTTAAAGGGTGAGTACATTTTTTTGAGACACCCTGTATTTTGAAATCAAAAGCAGCTTAGTGGGTATTTTATTACAATCTGACACAGACAGGGTTAAGCTATCTTTCGACATAGATGGACTTCCAATTTATAACAGCAGCATCATTTCTTTTTGGCCAATTTTGTGTTCCACTGACATTTCAAGTAAAATTTTTGTAGTTGCAATTTTTCTTGGTAAAAGTAAACCCAGTGTTGAGGAGTATTTTTCTAATTTTGTATCAGAGTTGAATACTCTTTTACATGAAGGTTTAGATAGTAATCACCGTACTGTTTCAGTCGAGCTGGGTGTTATTGTCTGTGATGCTCCGGCCTGAGCATTTGTGAAGCAGATCAAATCTCCGGGGGCTTATTATGCTTGCGAAAGATGCAAGTGCAAGGGTGTGTACCAGCATCATGCTGTTTCATATCCTGACACTACTAGTAATCCAAGAACTAATCAAGAATTCACTAATAAAGATCAATCAGAACACCACATCGGCAATTCTCCTCTTCAGCAAGTAATTGGCATAAAAATGGTTGATCAGTTCCCTCTTGATTACATGCACTTGATTTTACTTGGAATAGTCAAGACACTGTTGCATTGTTGGTGGGATATAATTCCTTATAAGCTTGCCAGCACTTCTAAACAAGGCATAAACAGAAAGATTGATGATATTAAAAATCAAATGCCTAAAGAATTTGCAAGAAAACCAAGGACACTGAGTGACTTAAAGCGGTATAAGGCCACAGAGTTCAGAATGTTTTTACTCTACATTAGACCCATTGTTCTAAAAGGTCTTTGCCATGTAAATTGTACAACCACTTCCTCATTCTTCATACCATAATAAGAATATATTGTTCTGATGATGATGTTAAATGTGAAGAAACTTTGAAGTATGCTCATGATTTGTGCCTTTTATTCATTAAAAAGTACCAAAAAATATACTCCCGTTTGAATGTTGTTTACAATGTCCACTGTCTGTAACATCTTCACGTAGATGCAAGACATTTTGGTAGCTTAGACAATATCAGTGATTTTAAATTTGAGAATCACTTGGGTTTACTGAAGCGGCGGATAAGGAGTGGTCATTTACCGTTGTAACAAATATGTGCCAGGATTGATGAACTGGAAACACATAGTGCTGAGACAAATGACACTTCTAGTGCTAATTCGTTTGAAATCAATAAAGATAAATGCAGAATAAATCCTTCTAAACAAAGAGATTCAGCAGTTATGTTCAATGACGGTAGTTTTGGAATTATTATAGAAGTTGGTGCAACTTGCAAAGTTCGAAAATTGAAAAAGATGGAACCTGCCTATCGTTATCCTGCTGATTCTTCGAACATAAATGTATATATTGGTAAGTTAGCAACACATATCTGGGCTGTGGACAGAAATGAAATAAAGAAAAAATGTGTTATAATAAAAAAAGATGCAACTTCTTACTATGTTATGCCTTTTATACATACAGTTCTGTGAAGTTTCATATTATTTATCCAAATTAGACGATATGTATTCTGTAGTTGCGTTTGATGAAGAAGGTGCTGTTTCTGGTGTGCCAAGTCACTGGGTTGGCCATGATAGTGGAAAAACTTGGTGCAGGTGGCCTGTTGGACGTATGTACAACTTCAATAAATAAGTTGAGAGACTTGCAGCGCTTGAGGAAAAATGGGGCAAATATGCTTGCAGGGAACTTTGTAAGGGCTGTACTTATGATGAAATGCAAAGAAAAGTTAAAAAAGCTCAATATAGCAGTGAAATAGAAAGCACGGATGTGGAAAGGAAAAATCTTAAAAGGCCACGTGTAGATACAGCACCTACACCAATATCCAGTAGTGAAGATGAGCCCATGCAAGATCCACGTGCTGCTGATGATTCTTCTGACTCTACTCCTCCACCCTCACCTCCTCGTTTACAGCACAAAGGTGAGTAATTACCATGTAATGCTCAACATTGAGAACCACATTTTGATTCTCAAATATTTTCTAAGAAATCTGTACAGATTCGTGATGGTAAAAATATCAAATGATAAATCTAATTAAGTTCTCGCCATAATAATGATGGTAATAAGTGTACTTTGTAGTAATATTGTTTCTCTGAATTTATTACATTTTTAGATCATAGTGGCTCAACTGGTTGGGTAGCGTGTTTGGTAGATCTGTTGTGTCTGTCTCAATTTTGTGTAACTGTGAATCTGTTGGTTGATGTGTATCATGTTGCTTAGATGTAAGATGAGATGCGCAAATTCTCACGCCAGCCCATTTCACATTCATTTAGTTCTTGCAAGAATTAATTTGGTTCAAATTATTAAGTATAGCACTCATGAACAAGGGGCCAATTACTTTTGCATCATATTCATGTGAAATTAAACAAAGTTATTTATTTTACAGTTAGTTATTAGATAATTTTAACATTAATTTATCCAGCATATCAGAGTGAGTTTGTCCTTATTTTTCTAATTGACACATTTTTTTTCAACCACTAGGCAAATCTCATCAGAGCAATTGGTCTGTGGTGATAGAAAAAAAATCGCCAACTTTGAGGAGAAGGTAGAAGAAATGAAAACTGAAATGATGTCAATGAAAACCTGAAATGATGTCAATGAAAACAACCATCATCAACACATACATAATGGCTGGGACAATGTCATTAAGTACCAAGAGGATAACCGGCAAGAACTGAAACTTGTGAGAAAGCTTCTTAAAAAGAGCACCAACCCTACTTTTCAAACTGAAGATTCTAAGCTACCTGCATTCCCACTTGAAACACTTGAAGAAGTTAATGCTCTAGAAGTTATTTTGAAAGATGATACCCAGAAAAATATTTTAATTAATGACTTATCTATATTAGGAGAAAACAAGCTCAATCATGTAGTGTATAATATAATGAAATATATTATGACAAAGAATGTAGCTTTGAGCTACAGTCTGAAAGGTGCAGGGAAGAAAAAACGTTTCATGGACCTGATCCTCTTCAAATGTATAACAGGTCAGTATATATTTGGTGTGTTCTATACTGCACAATCCACCTATATTATCAACTATGTAAAA
>VCRD01002276.1:33152-49860 GCA_006783055.1 Trinorchestia longiramus | reverse complement strand
CTCAACGAATGCCGCAGAAGGTACAACACAAGGCTCTCATGGAATCGCTGCATTTACCTTCAAATGTTTGTTTGTTGGAGAGCCTTGATTTTGCATTGGAAAGCCTTCTGAAAAAAGTTCCTTTTCCAGAAAAACATTTAAGAGCTGCAGCACCATATCATTTCAACACATATAAAGTTTGTTTGCTTGCCACGTTAATTTAAAAAAATCAAATGATGACATGAAATTAATTTCTGACCGAACTTTTCAGATGGGGCATTGCAATTGACATCGAGGAACTTCAAAGTTATCACACCTGTTCAGTGAGGACTTGCAACAACCAAGGGGAAGTTCATCTAACTACACTATCGGATGCAGTTGCGTCTGATGAATTTCAGCATTGCTTTCGCAAGTAAGTTCAGATTTCGGATTTCGAAATCTTTTCATGTTGAACTGATTCAATAATGCTCCCATTTATACAGGTATAGCTCCATTTTTGACTCTGCTCTCATGTTGAAAAGTTTCCTTATTGACATTAAGCTTTTGAGTGGAGCTAGATGAGAGATACCAGTCATCAAACGAAGAGCTTTCAAGGATACATACCCTCACCAATAATGCAGTCCAGCGGGAAATGGCTTGCATTGCCCCACTTTTAGTTACGCTATCTTGGTAAAAAGTTTTTGTACTGACATTTACCCTGGGAGTGGAACTGGAAGAAAGGCTACCATTCATCAAACGAAGAGCTGTCGAGGAGATATGCGCTCATCAATAATGCGGCCCATGCAGCGGAAGGTGATATTTTTTTCATAGCCCGACTTCTAGCTGCGCTCTCATGGTATAAAGTTCTATCGCTAACATTTACCCTGGGAGTGCACCTGGAAGGAAGGCTTACATTCATCAGAGGCAAAGCTTAAGAAATAATTCAGATTACTACCTGATATGCGATCCAGAGGAAGAAGATTTGTTCTTGTAAGATTTTTACCTGCGTCTGTTAATGATAATAACATTCGGTATTTTTCTAACAGCTACTTTTCTTAATGGGGAGGGGAAGCTCAGGCCTGAAATTAGTTGTAAGTTCTATAATTTCCTACATTTCGTCCTGACTTACGGAAATAGGTTTTAACTTGGCCAACCAGAGGGATCAACCATGAGAAACATGGTTAACCACCAGCAAATCCATGTGAGTGACACGTGAGTAGCATATGGGCTACTTCGTAGTTGGCCCAGGCAATGCCCAGGAAAAGCCCATGGTTAACACATGGAAAATCTATGTGGGTGACGCGTGGGTAGCATATGGGCCACTTCGTGGTTGGCCCAGGCAATGCCCATGAGAAGCCCATCTGGTTTTTTTTTTTCAAAAAACCACGTGGAGCCCATGTGGTCAGTCCGGTGGGCTGTGATGGGCCAACCACATGGGCCCCACGTGGAGCCCATGTCTATGTCTACTTGGGCGGTGATGTTACTGTTGACCTTAAAACTCTTGCCCCGATAGACAATCCTCCTCGTTGTTTGTTGTTTCCTCTCACTTGTTCAAAGATGGTGTGGCTGACGCTATAAGCCTTGTATGTGCTGGGGTGTTTGAAACGCCACAGACAGAATTTAGTTGTACGTTTGGATTTTCCGTCGTCAGTTTTGTAGTCCTTCTGACAATCTGTTGTGCACTCCACTTTGAGGGTTGTGCAACTTTTAGTTTTCGGCTTGTCGAGGTGCAATTTTGTTTCAAGTTAGTTGATTACTGAAGATGTTAATGGTTTGGGCAGGGTCTGCTGTGTTCTACATGTGAGTGTTATGTTTATGTTCGTTACCGAAATACTGGGTATTCGACCGAGATCCGCTTCAGAAATAATTTTTTTAAGACTGTTTACGTTTTGAGAGTTGTGTGTTTGCAGATGAAGCTGGTGCTGTTGGTGCTGTTTTTGAGCATGTGTTAAAATCTTGAGATGCTGGCGGTGCATGGGTCATTATTTGTGTTTTGCCTTTGCGTGTTTTGTGTGTTGCCGTAATATTGCAGTTGCCGCAAACGTTCTTATTAGTAGGACGTGCCTCGGGAGACACTGTAGATGCAGATACGATCGCATTCTTAGCTGCTCTGCGAGTCATAAGTGAATGCATAGTGTTTTTGTTCTGTTTCAATGTTGCGTCACGTTCAAGCTTAGGAGGGAAAATTAACGGAACCTTTGCCTGACAGAGGGTAACATTTAAGGATTAATAATGACTTCGGTAACGTCGTCCATTGAACCCAGTGTACAGGAAGGCCCCGCTTTTATTACCAAAACCCCGACTCAGACTTATTTCAAACGGTAATTAAAGCGGGACATGACTCGAAGTTATTATATAATTGTAGCTCCTGAAACATTTTATTTTCTATGAGTTAAAATAAAAGAAAATAGTCTCGAGGGTCCAACTTGGCGTATATTGCGGTGTTTGTTTCCAGAATCAGCTGATGAAACCTCTTTGATGAAAGTTCAAAGTAGCGAATGAATTAAAAGTATTAAAATTCAACCATAGCGTAACTCGCACTTGGGATAGGTGAGTAATTAGTTTGATACTTTGATATATATAATTGTGTTACATTGAACAAGCAGTAATGTTATGCACTGGAAAATATTCTTAGCAGTAAACTGGTACATGTTGAATAGCACTCTAAGTTTAAATTATTTATAATGAAAGTTTTATTCCTTTTATTTTCAGCCCTTCATTATGACTTCAAAAAGGAAAGAAACGCATAAAAACCAAATTGATTGTTCAAAGGAAAGAATAAAAATTTCTCTCGAACAGAAGATAGAGATAATAAAACGTATTCAAGGTGGTGAATCTTAGAATGAAATTGCCAGAGAACTATTTTCTCCTGAACAAAGGCGTACAGTCGCAAACATTTTAAGAATCGAAAGTAAATATAAAGCGTTGTTAAATACAGGTACATCTCCATCTCCCATTGATTTGAGTGCTGCAAATGTATTATATCGACGTACTGATTTAATTGTCGAGATGGAGGAAAAACTAGTAGAATAGTTGAAAATTCAAAATGAGAATTACACCCCAGTCAGCAGTCTTTTATTACGAGAAAAGCTATTGCTATATTTGATAGTCTTAAATCATCACACAGCGGTTCGTCACAAGATGAAGAACGAAAGTTTGTTGAAATTCGTGGATGTTTACAATTCCTGAACAAATTCCTGAATCAATTGCTTCTAATAACCTCATCTGAATAATAATATTGATGTTTATTGTAGTTACCGTAAATAAACATCACAAAGAATGATCTCTGTTTTCTATGTCTACGTACTGTAATAACTTCGAGACATGCCTCGCAATTATTACAGCTTTTATAAAAGCGGGGTGTAATAAAAGCGAGGCCTGCCTGTAAATACTAAGATTATAGAGAGAGAGAGAGAGTAAAGTCGAAAGAGAAAAAGAGAGAGTGAGAGAAGGAGAAAAGAATGGTCTGTAAAGGTGGGTGGAGGTAGATGCTTCGGAGGGAAAGGAGGTGAGGAGAAGGGGAGTATGCTTCGGAGGGAAGGTGGAGAGGTACAGGAGGGTATGCATCAGAGGGAAGGTGGAGAGGAGGAGGGGAATAGTTCGCAGCGAGACATAATTGAGGCATTGTGACTCCTGTCCTAGCCGGTAGCAAGTACGAACCAGGCGGGAGGGGAAGGAGGTAGCGTTCATACCTATCCAGAGATTGTCAGTCTATCAATAATTTAAAGATTTTCTGGAAATTACAGGTAGAAGAACAAAGGTAGCCTTCTTTTTGTCCACAAATGTTGTTTTTTCTTCTTATTATTATTAATATTTTTGAGACGGGGAGAGTTATTATCGCATTTGCCACGGACATGTTTGGATTTGTTCTAATTTTGATGCCAGATGATGTTTGAGATTAATATCATTTTTTATTTTGCCAGTATCTTTGGTAATCATGAAAAAGTTGCAGACACTTTCCCATTGACACTTTCTTCTGCAATAGTTTGTTTTCCGAATTGTATGTCTGACAGATATTTTCACTGAGGTACCCAAAATACTGCTCTCAACTGCATGATCTTTCTTTTCACATGGAAAATGATATATATATATATATATATATATATATATATATATATATATATATATATATATATATATATATATATATATATATATATATATATATCAAGGACTACTGTAAACAGGACGTGCACAGTCATATAGTGGACTACGCTAGCGGAGGCCAGTTCACTGATTTCAGTTAGTCACCAACTGTCACAGTGGTAACATTGTCGTAATCTGTCGCTGGGTTTGAATCGGACATTGGTGTTTGTTTTGAGGCACATGGCTACATTTCTAAGTGGATACTGTTTGTTTACAAAATTTATTGCTTATTATACATATGTATCAAAAGTATCGAACAAGTGTGGAGTTGTGAACTGTCGGGGTAATTACAATAAGGAGAACTGGCGCCGCGTGTTTCGCCTACTGAAAGACCAGTCTGAGACATAGAAGTGGCTTGATGTTCTTTCACCTCGTAAAAACTTTTTGTTAATCCAGACAATTTTTTCGTTTGTGAGATACACTGGGGTGCTGACCCACCTTTGATCAAATTGCGTGGTGGTTCTATACGACCTGGAATCCCTTCTGGTATCTTCAATGTGCTTGCTTCATCTCTGCCATCTCCGAAACCTGCACCTCGCCTGGTGAAAGTTGAAGACCAACAACTGAGGCATTTTCTTCAGAAGGATAAGATTACTTTGTTTGATGTTTTCAAACCTGAACGTAACCTGCAGAAGCAGTCCTAAAACTTGATTATTTCAAGATCGAAAGAAAAGCTGTGTGTTTGTTCATGACCAACAACTTCAGTGAGTGCAGCTTGTCTGTGATTGTCGAAAGCAAGCCCACTTTATGTTCCCCACTAACGTTCAATGCGTTCAAGAACTGCATTAGTGTACCACTGTTTAAGACACTTCATCCCAACAATGGTTTGAGATCGTATACTCAGTTCGACGAAACCGTACGCTTGGTAATGAACTATGACATCCTGTTTGACAAAACGATCTAAAATGTTGTCACTCTTCTTCAAGCTCACACGTCAGCCTGTGTCGACACCGAGAAGGAGAAGAAGTTGGTATTTTTGACACGTCAGTTGGAACTTTTATCACAGAAGCAGTTTCCATGAATGATTATTGTTTTGCTCTTCAATCATACCCAAAGTGTAATTATGAACAGCTCAGAGACTTTTTGGTGCTGCTATGCAAACGCAAGCTGCAGTACATCCCTTTATCTATTGACAAGGACCAGGTGCTGAGGGAAACATTTGACAAAGTTCAGACACTGCAGCAGAAGAATGTGTTCTTCTTGGTAGATGAAACACAGATTTGCCCAACTGTTTCATTTTCTGGTGGGTGCTGAGTGGCATGGCCGAGAACAACTGAGACTGCAAAGCCTCTTCTATGCCGTGTCATGATGAAGTCGCTACACAAAGGACCTTGTCTGATGATTTATATGACACCCGTCCACAAGATGGTGGCAGCATACCAGCTTGAGCGTGTGAAGGAGGCCGCAGCAGCTGGTGTGAGGGCAGGTGGGTTTGTCAACGGGTCTATCACAGACAACCACAAGGTGAACTAGCAGCATTGTAAGCTGTTTGATCGGCTGAGTGATTGCAGTGCCACAGCCAAGCATCCTTTTGACAACGAGCGTGCCTGGTTTCTCCTTTTTGACACAGTACATCTGCTAAAGTGCATCTTCAGCAACTGGATCAGTGAGAATGGCCAGAATATCAGTCTTGACAATGAAACAATGGCATTATTTGCAGACGTTAAGAAACTGTACGAGTCAGAGAAAGGCAGTATTCTAACGACTACTACACTCACTCAATTTGCTGTCAACCTCTCACGACTTCAACTACAAGATGTGCAGTATGTCTTGAAGGTTTTCAATGACAAGGTTGTGGCTTCATTGATACTCAAAGGATGCCCTGGCACTATTAAGTTCATCCAAATCATCCTCAGCTGGTGGAATGTAGTGAATGTGTCTGTGAAGGGGCAAGACCAGCGCATGAACGATCCATATCGAGCTGTTCAGGATCCCCAGTCAACCAACCTGCAAAATTTTCTGACGATTTTCCAGGAGGCTGCTTCAGGACATGGAACAAGTCGAATCCGGTGCTTTACCCATGACGCCAAAAAGGCACTGGTGCAGACTACGAAGGGACTGCTTGCCATTTGCCGCTACTTGTTCAGAAACGCAGACTTGCAGTATGTTCTGCTGCATGAGATCCAGAGTGACTGGCTTGAGGGGGAGTTCTCAGTCTACCGTCAATCAACTGCTGCGAACTCTTTCATGACCACTGGGGATATGTTATCCGCATGAAGCATCGCCTTAGAAGACATGCTGCCACAAACCTTCAGTCCACTGATGTCCAGCCTGAGTCAAAGGAACATACCTGCTTGAGAACTGCCATTGACCTTGAGGATGCAGCCTATATTGAGAGATGCATCACAAATGTGACACTGACTGTGAGAGAAGAGTGTAGTGCAGCCTATGTGACTGGGTGGCTTGAGTTCAAGAGTGCAGACGATGTGTCCTTCGGCGTCGAGGTACCTTTTGTGACCAGTGACGTAAAGGACTTTTGATCTTGTCATATGTGGACTATGTTTCATCAAGGAAGCCCGTCACCGTACCTGCTGCCAGAAAAGACTATTGCAAATCTTGTCGACACTGGCCAGCTTCAGTGGAATTGACATTGACTGTCCCAAGATGTTCCATCGTCTGGCAAATATTCTTTTGAATGGACTCCACAACCTAGAGAAAGACCAGCAGAAGAATACATCTTTCGTAGCTGAGACTGTGGAGTTCAGGAATCATTTTCGTTGCTTAACGTTGAATTGTTTCCATTCTATTAATATCTCTTCGTATGGTAGGTGATCAGAGTCGTACTGCATAGTTCAAGTGTGGCCGGACTAGCGCTTTATACAGCGGTGATATCACGTTCTTTGACTTGTTTTCGAAGTTTCGTGCTATGAAACCATTTATCCTCCTCAAGTTTCTGACGCTTTTTCTATTTGTTTGTCATGTTTATGATTTTAAGTAACAATGACACCTAGTTCTCTTTGTTGCTGTACTGCTTCAATGAGTCTGTCATTCTTCGTGCGTTGGAAATGCCGGTTATTTATACCAACGTACATTACTGTACGTTTATCAATATTGAAGCTCATTTGACAAGTTTTGGTCCATTGTAGAAGAGGGTTGAGGTCGGATTGGACAGCTACTCGATCAGTTTCGGTAAATGTTTTGTGACAGTTTCGGGTCATCGGTGAATTTGTTCATTTTACAATGATTCCAACATCAAGGTCGTTGATATAGATGATGAAGAAGAACGGACCTAAACCGCTCCCTTACAGGACTAATGTTGTAACGTGCGTCGAATCACTGGCTTGACCGTGAATCATCCATCACTCATTGAGAGCTACCAGTGAGCCAATTTTGTATCCATCGGGAGTAGGTGCCTCGTATTTCATGCAATTTCATTTTGGCCAAGAGTCTTTTGTGAGAAATTTTGTCGAAAGCTTTATGAACGTCTAGATAAACAAGGTCTACGGCTTTTGCATGATCGTATATGCCGTTGACTAGTCCAAAGAAGTCAAGGAGGTTTGTAAGGCAGCTACATTTTTCCCTGAATTGGTTCTGGGTGACAGTAATAAAATTTCGGTCAAAAAGGTGCTTTGTGATACGGACTTTGAGTAGTCTTTCTATTGTTTTACTGATGATTGATGTTAAACTCATTTGACAATAGTTATTAGGTGTTTGTTTGCTCCCTTTTTAAAAAATTGTAGTCACATTTACCTGTTTCCAATCCTTTGAAACTATTCCAGTTTCAAGCAATCAAGTGAAGATATTTACGAAGAGTTCGTTCATTACTTCAGCGTTTTCTTTGACTATCCAGGAAACAAGGCCATCGTGTCCAGTTAACTTATGCAGGTTAAAAATGATGAGTGATGTTGCAGTGGTCCAAAAGTGTCTCTTTTGAGTCACCTGTCGTTTACATATCTGTAGGGGCTCTTTGGGTTAGTTTTGGCTGGTGCTGCAATTACAATTTTTTTATTTCACTTTATAGATTTTATCGTTCGCTTAACGGACCAGCCCTGCAGGTGCAGATATGTTCTTGACAATGGGGTTCTGTTTGTTATAGTTCAAGTATTCTTTATAACTGTTGTCTAGCATATTTGAGGCGTTTAATTTCTAGTGAAAATCAAGGAAGGTTATTGGTTGGTCCCATTCGTTTTCTTGGAATATGGTGCTCTATGGTAGTTGCAATTTTTCTGTCAGTATCATATAGCATTCCTCGGCGTTTTTAATCTTCATCAGTACATCGCAGTCAATGCTGCCAAGTTCTTCTTTCATTAATTCGAAGTTTGCCAGTTCCTAGTCGAGGACAGGTTTTTGTCCTTGTGTCTGGGTTATGTACTTCGAACGCAAAGTTTATCATATGGTGGTCATCGATTTTGTCCGCAACTTGTAATCCAATTATTCTGAGGTCTGGGGTCGTCATGACGAGGCAAAATTATTGTTTGTTTGGTTGGTTTGTGGATATGCTTCTGTAGGGAAATTGTATTAACCAGTTCAAGAAGCTTAGAACCGGGTACTTGATTTTGATGATTAGTTCACTTTATGTCGGGAAGATTGAAGTCCCCATGATTAGTGCACTGAGGGTATTATCAAGGTAACTATAGAATTCATCATCGTTAATTGCTGCAGAGGTTGGGTTTCTGTACAGTAGTACAATTTTGATAGTTTGTCATGGATTCGGTTGGATGGTGAGATGATTTTTTCCGTTTTTCTGTTACTCGTTTAGATATGATTTGTGGTTGCACGTTTTCTTTGATGTTGATGAGGGAACCACCACCTCTGCTTCTGCACAAAGATTTGCCAACATTAAGGAAAGCGTATCCTTTAAATGAGACTTCCACTGGGAGATGTCTTCAATTTAGATGTAACCATGTTTCATTGAGAGCTATGATGTCGTACGAGAACATTGATGCAATGGCTTGTGTTTCCTGTATTTTTGGTAAGATACTTTGTACATTGCTAACAAGTATTTTGAGTTGTCCTAAATTATGATAGGTACTGTCAATTTCGGCATGCTCCCAGAGCCAGGTTCATTTTTTTGATTAGGTGCCTAGGGTGATTGATATTTGTTCATTTCCTTGCTTGCGATTGATCTCTGACGTCTGTGTTTCATTCTGAGGTAGGTTCTTGTCTGTTGCATTCATTTGATGGTGTGATAGTAAGTTTTTACTCAAGATCTCGCTATTGATATGTTCAAGCTGTCGAAAGTTTTACGGCACTGCAAATGTTTCTTACAGCGCCAGAGATGCCAGCAGCACAGAGGAGGTCATCTGATGCAGCCGTGTCGGGGACGCTGCTCGTTATTTGGCTTACTCCTGTCGGGTGTGCTGTTCGTATCCTTTCCACAGTGGAGTGTAGGGTTGGGTGCGTTATGCAATCGCAGTTTCTATGCATAAGGACGTGCCACATAGAGTCGAACTCTTTATTACCTTCCTGTGTCGTCGAGGAACATCTAATTCCGGTTTGGGAAGATTACAGCCATTCGAATTTTGTGATGCATTTTCCTGGTTAGTGCTCTGCGTGTACTTGCAATTTGCCTGTCGAATTTTGTTTACTGCCAATTTCGTCTTTTTTGGTTGAGGAGGCTGGCCCATTTGCAATTGTGGTGTCAAACTGATTTTGAAAGTAAGTTATTATGCATGAGAGCTTCAAGCCTCTGGACCTTGGCAATTGTGTCGTACTTGAGGTTCTTAATTCAAGTTCATACTGAATGGTCGGTGAAGTGTCCCTGCAACAAGGGGCACCAGCATCTTGAACGGTATCAATGGTCAATGAACGCCCCTGTCCTGCTTGTCTAACTTTGTTAAGATGGATTCCATCGTTTCTAAATAGATCATTTCGTCCGATATATTGGGAAGTAAAGTCTAGGTAAGTGACACCTTTTTTCACATTTCAGTCACAACTTTGATTATGAATTGAATCTGGGAGTTTTGATGTCTTTTCATTCGGAGGAGAGTACTTGGTATGATAGCTTTCTTCAATTTGTCTAAAACTTCACGGCTTAGAGTTTCAAAACCTTTTAGGAGTTGTTCTGGCTGCTCACTTGTTATTTTGTGAGTCTCATAATATACTATGACTACATCTTCTTGCACCCATTGTAGTTCTTCTGATAAGAAGGCAGCTTCCTTCACTTGTATCTCAGGTCTGCAAAATACTTTGCGCTCTGATAAGTATTGCTTAAATTCTTTTTTTTTTTTTGCCAGTGATGGGGCTGTTCCTAATGAAAAATGTTATAGGTTTATTTCGAACTATCTGCTCGTTTGTCACGTTAATTTTGTTTTCCATTTCATCTTTTGATGTATGAAAAGTGTTACTTATGCCAAGATGAAAGTTGGATGGCATGGACATAGATTATCTAGAGTTCACAGGAGACCAATCATCGTTGTTTCATATTGTCCGTGAGGTTTTTGGGCCTTCTGGGGGAAACACTGCATTGATGTTGGTTAGAGACCAGCTATATTTGATGTTCCAGAAGGGTCCATTTAACAAGTATATTTTAGAAAGCTTTCGAGGGTGCGGTGGGGAATTGTTTGTTTGCTCCCGCTTATTAGGTGGGTGGTAAATGTTTTTTTCCTGTCTCATAGCAGGTCATCATAGGAGCTTTGTTACTGGCCAAAGACCTGGGTCTCTCTTCATTTTTCTTATTAGTTCTGGTTCCTTCTTTATTAGTCATAGTTCCCGTTATTGTACTGCTGTTTTTGCTGTTGTCCTGGCATTGAGTTTTTCTGTTGTTCTTGTAATGAGGTTCTCCTTTGTTCTGTAGAGAGAGGAGGGGGCACTGAGTACACTGTATAGGAATTACACCGTATAATTTTGGCTTGATTAGCATTGATTTCGGGATAGTTTTCAATAATTGTTATGGTATGAGGCTGGTTATTGATACTTAATGGTTTGTGGTCAATACGTAGCTACTTGTTATGGAGCGTCTCTGGTGGCTGCAGTCGTGGAGTTAATTCATGATTTCCTTTTTCCATAGCTTCCAGGCGACCTGCAAGTAGTGTCAGTTGTCGGTGGATTTTTTCGATTTCATGTGACGATTCATGATTTGCATAGCAGAAGCGACATCCATTATATCGCAACCTCTGATATGAAATTTCCGGCTGACATAGCTCTACATTCTTTGCAGTAATTAATTTTTGTGCTGGAAACATGTTTCGTGTTTTGGTTGGCCTGCAAACTCGGATCTGGCTGCATAACATGATTATGCTACGTTATTTTCCTGAGTTATTCAGCGTCTATACGAGTAATTGTTTTTCAAATAGTGTTTATTCACAAATTTCTTGAATTATCTTAAATTATTTAATAGCAAACTTTTAGAAACTGAAGAGGTCTATAGAAAGTATTATTCAGTTTGTTCGCACAGAAGAATTCTTAAGGGAGTTCCACAGAACAGATGTTTCACAAAACACACACATTTCACAGAGGAAACGCACCTAAAATGCACACAAAAGTTTCACAAGCTATGCATTCCACAAAAGAAACGCACCTTTGAACTCACACAGGAATTTTACAAGCTTCGCATTTTACAGAGGAAATGCATCTATTGCGTTGTCTGGAAAGTTCGTGCCGATTTTTAGTAGTTTATCTTTCGTCTTATTAGGAACATAATTGAGTTTGGAAAGTAAAATTTGACCACACCTCCATTTAGAGCACACCTGATGTTTTTCTATTTCCATAGAGGAAAAATCCATCACAAGCAACCAAAAAATTATACGAGTCTACAGTGAACCATCAGGCTAATGCCAGACCACACTTTTTTTCAAACCTGTCAAAAATTGCTGCAGCTTGGCTGGGATGTGTAATCCCACCTTCCATATTCACCAGCTATTGCTCCTTCAGATGATCATTTATTTCGGTCTTAGCAGAATAGTCTTAATAGTAAAAGTTTCAATTTCTTGGATGACCTAAAAAGATACCCTGATGAATTCTTTGGTATGAAACCACCTCAATTCTGTGATGAGAGAATTTTCTAGTCAAAAGAAAGATGGAAACGCGTTGTGCAACAAAATGGTTCATATTTGGTTGATTAAAAATGTATTGGTTTATATATATTGAACTTTTTCTCCCCTCTAAAAATTGGCATGAACTTTCCGGAAAACGTGATTCATATAAACGCGCACAGGAGTTTCACTAAAGCTACATATTTCACAAAGGAAATGCACCCATAAACGCACACTTAAGTTTCACAAGCTACGCATTTTACAAAGGAAACACACTTATAAACATACACAGAAGTTTCACAAGCTACACATTTTACCAAGGAAGCACCAGGGATGGTACACAAATTGCTGCAGAAACTTATGAACTTCAATCCCTATATGCTCCATCTAAAAATTTTCAACAACCTTTGGACCAATCTTAGTGCTCTAATATAATTTCCCAAGGAGTATTGAAGAGAGTTCAAGAATCATGCTCCATGAGGAAATTACAATTTCCTGTCATCGGGCGAACTAACTCGCAAAAAACTAAACAAACCACTGAAATTCGGACAAAAAATTAAGCCGAAAAATTTCTCCAAAACACTAAAAAAGACAAAAATATTACTGGGACTGTGTCCACCTACAAAATACCATAATGGGTACAAAAATGAACTAAAAACATTTCAACGAAATTCACAAGGTGTTCGTTATAAATTGAGTAACTTTTATACTGAACACCCTAAAGCCACATATTGAGTGTCTGTATGAGACATGGCTTTCACCAAATTTTAAACCTCGC
The DNA here is from genome assembly GCA_006783055.1 of Trinorchestia longiramus. NCBI lineage: Eukaryota > Metazoa > Arthropoda > Malacostraca > Amphipoda > Talitridae > Trinorchestia > Trinorchestia longiramus. The sequence continues at coordinate 37,065 of VCRD01002276.1, read as the reverse complement.
ATTGTTGGGTACGCAACAATTTATATGTAAAGAATAGATGTGTGTGCTGGTGGAGGAGTGGTAATTCTTGATAGAAGTGATGTTACCTTAGACCAGGGGTCGGCAAAATGGTCGATATCGACCCCTGGGGATCGAGGACAGAACTTAAGGGGTCGATAAATTTATGGGGGTCGGAAGGGGGTCGATTAAGGAAAATAAAAAGAATCAATTAAATTTTTCAAGACGTGGGATACATATACATTTTTTATAGAAAAATTTTAAATTTGGTCAAATTTCAATCTACAAAATAAGAATGGAAAATTTCAATATAAATGCGTTGTAAATAAAATTAAATGTTAAGAGTGAACAATTGCTTACAATGCAGTAACCGCAGTCGAGACAGCGTGCGCTAGTGACAGCTACTCAAAGCCTTACCTCTAGCGCAGTATGTATGTCTGGCGTGTGCAGACGACTCATACACAAAACATGCACAGCACAAAGAGCCGAGTACACTCTCACTTCTTCCACGCGATACTTTTTACAGGATACTTACTTGTATCAATTTTTAGTAATTATTAACGATGTTACATTTTATTGTTTTCTGTGCTTACTGGGTCGATACGATATAATAGCATGGAGGGGGTCGATGTAAATACAAATATCCTATGAAGGGGTCGACGGGTAAAAAAGTTTGCCGACCCCTGCCTTATACTGAGCTTCAATTGACTACATTTTTCCCAGTTCTCTTGAAGTGCTAGGTATTAAATTTATTTGCAAGATAGTACTCCACTTTCAGTTGTCTAAGTTTACAATTAAAATAAAATTGTTACTACATGGGGGCTTATACATTATATGCACCAATTGCAACCTACCCGTGTTGTAGTTGGGGGGTTTCAATGCTCATCATCCAATGTGGGAACCTTCAATGCCAGCCAACACCGCTGGTCGGAACATAGTTCAACTGTCGTTTTAAAGTCTCTAAATTCCCATTGAAGATCATCCATCCTTGGAGCTCAGGTTGCTGTAAAGCAGTAGTCCAGTCATTCCATGACTCACTTCCAAATTCCCATGTTCGCCGGTTTCTGAACCCTATTGTTGATGGAATCACTCTAAAAGATATTGGTCGCTTCCCATATCTTCTCCTGTTGGAACGTCTACTGCAACCTGAAAGTTTGCAGCGACATAGGCCATATCAAGTGCACCAAAGCAGTTCTGGTAAACATTGTAGTAATTAGACAGGGAGAAGGGAGTTATTAATGTTATAAAAGAATCATCTAGCAACAGTTGAGCTATGTTCCTAGCAGTGGTGTTGGCTAATTTTGTAGGTTCTCACATTGAATAATGAGTATAAAACCCTCCTCAACAACACGGCCAAGTTGCACTTGTAGCATATAATGTATAAGCTCCCTTGTAGTTACAATTTTATTTGGATTGTAAACGCAGACAACTGAAAGTGGAGTATTTTTTGCAAATAAATGTTAATAACTAACACTTCAATACAACTGGGGAAAATTTTAGTCAATTGAAGGTAACTGCACGTGACTTCACTTCTAACAAGAATTGCTACTACTCCACCAAAATGCACATCTATTCTGTGCATGTAAATTGCTGTGTACCCAACAGAGTGAGCTTCATCAGGTGGGGAAAGCAAAGTCTCATACAGACACAAAATGTGTGGCTTTAGGGCAGTGGTTCCCAAACTATCTTACCTGACACCCCCTTTTTGCTTCCAGTAGACCTGCACGCCCCCAGTGCCTCTCCTTTTCATATGAAATGATTCTTACATTTATTTCTTAGCATTGTTCAGGAAAACATATTTGTTTGTATTACATTTTAATAATGAAAGCCACTCAAACAAATAATACTACATTCCAGTAACTAAAAAGGAAACATTTGGTTCAAAGTGAGCGAAAAAAGGTTTGAACATTAGCAAATTGGCAAAATTGAGTTGCAATTTTAAGAAAAAATAATTTGAAAATTTGGTATATAATATTTGGAATGACTTATGAGACTAAGGCAAAATTTATGAACTAATTTAGTGAGATGGATGCTGCTGTTTCTTCCTCACAAGATAAGAAATTCTAGGATTGAAGGATGACAGCGCACAACGCAAGTCATTTTCTACATCAAGTCGGTTGCGCTGTTTTGTTTTCAGAACAACACGAGCTGAAAATCCTGCTTCACAAAGATAAATAGAAGAAAAGGGAAGAATCGCACGAAGTGCTTCTTCACCTACTTATGGGTATATGGGGAGATATTTCACCCAAAACTCTTCTAACTTCATTGTTTCAAAGTCCCTTTTCGCGCTGGAGTCACATTTCAAATCGATAACTTCCTCTTGCAGTGATTCCAGTAACAACTCCACATCAGTGTTAAATGGATTCTGCACCAGTGTCCAAAGAGAATTCTCCATTGAGACATCTGGAAAATAGTACATAAATTCTTCAGCAATGGACTGCAGATGTGATAAAACCTCTTTCGTCACGTCATACTGCTCAATGTTTCTTTTCTCAGATAAGAGCTCATTCAGATGTGAGAACGATGAAAAGTTCCCAACTTGTACTTTTCGTTTCCAAAGATGAATTTTTTCGGTGAAAGCTCTGATCACATCAGAGTGTGCAATGATGTTTGTGTTTCTTCCTTGTAACTTCAAATTGAGGTTGTTGATAGCCTCAAAAAAGTCCACAAGGTATGCTAGTGAGAGCTAAAATTCTTCCTCTCTGAATGCTCCATACAGTTTGTCTTGTTTCTGCTTCTGCAAGAAAATTTCCACTTCATCTTTGAGCTCGTAAAGACGACTCAGCATGTTTCCCTTGGAAAGCCAGCGGACTTCGGTGTGAAACAGGAGAGTCTTGTAATCAGTGCCCAAATCTGAGCAAAGAGTTGCGAAAAACCTAGAATTCAAAGAGCTATTCTTTACAAAATTCACCACTTTTATTTCTAAATTCAGTGAACTGCGTAGATTACCAGGCAGAATTTTGCTTGCTAATAATTGTCTGTGGATAACACAGTGAGTCCCAGTTACAGCAGGATTTTTTTCTTTCACCAGCTTCACAAATCCAGCACGAGATCCAATCATTGATAGGGCACCATCAGTACAAACACCGACTAATTTTTCCCATGAAAGACCGTGCTCTTGGAAAAACTCATCAACCTTTGAAAAAACATCGATGGCTTTTGCTGTTGTCTCCAGTGCTGCTGAGAAAAGAATTTCTTCTTTCACAGTTCTTCATCCACGAATCGAGAATAAACAAGCAGTGGCAGAGGTGAGCAACATCAGTACTTTCATCACACTGTATTGCAAAGAAGCGAGATGCTTTTATTTTGTCCAAAACTTGTTCTTTTATGTTATCTGAAAGTTCGTCAATGCAACGCTTCACTGTGTTATCTGATAAGGAAATCTTTGATAACTTTCTTTGGCTTTCTTCCCCAAGCACAGTATTTGCACCACTCAAAAGGCAGGGTTTTACAAGAGCCTCCCCCACAGAGTGAGGCTTCTTTGCTTTTGCAATAAGTAGTGACAGCTCGTAAGATGCTTCCACCAGTTTCCACGTTTCTTAATGAAAAACACTGCTTGAGTCCAGCTTCATACGATTCAGCTCGTGCAGTTTGGCTGTGAAGAACTCCTTTAGCTTTTCTTTTAATGCTCTGTGGTTTGTGCTCAAATGTCGCTCCAGACGACCAGGTCTTAAGGCGTCATTGCTGAGGACTGTATGGCATATGACACACTGAGGGAGATGAAATCCATTCCTCTCTATAACAGTGAAGCCATACTTGATATATTCATCTGAATACTTTCTTTTCTTTGCCCCAGACATTTCTGCAAAGTGAAAATAGCAACAAACTTATAAACTGCACCATGGAACCAAGTAGTTATATAACCTACCGTATTGGCATGCACCACACCACACATTCATATAACATAGATCACACA
>VCRD01002276.1:10587-26439 GCA_006783055.1 Trinorchestia longiramus | reverse complement strand
TTAAGGATAGTTTGTTAGCAAAACAAGCATTGTCAAGGAGTAAGAAAACCTGTCACGATTGGAAACCTAAACCGGAATTAGTAAGAGATGTCATCAACGGAGTATGTCACCAGCGTAATGAAAAGCGCCTTGCACAACAGAAAAGTCATCTTAATGTTGATATTTGTGCTGCAGAAAAGAATTGGGAGGAAGAACAGGAATAAAATCAGCATTACTATCATCGTTTTCACTCACGTAAGTTAACTTTTATTGTTTTCTCATAAAAATAACACTTCTGGGTTTTTTGTAGCCAATCTGGGTTTTTTTCATCTTCTATCTAGGTTTATCTGAAAATTTTGAGTGGGAGCCCTGGTTCACAGAGTTCAGTTAGTCACCAACTGTCAAAGTGTGAACATTGTCGTAGTCTGTCGCTCGGTTTGAATCGGACATTGTTTGTTTCGAGAGACATTGGTGTATTTTTAAGTGAATACTGTTTGTTTACAAAGTTTATTGCTAATTATATGTATTAAAAATGCCGAACAAGTGTGGGGTTGTGAACTCTCGGGGTAATTACAATAAGGAAAACAGGCACCGTGTGTTTGGCCTGCCGAAAGAGCAGTCTGAGAGGCAGAAGTGGCTTGATGTTCTTCCACCTCGTGAAAACTTTGTTGTTAATCCAGTCAAGTTTTTCATTTGTGAGATACACTGGGGTGCTTATCCCCCTGTGATCAAATTGCGTGGTGGTTCTATGCGACCTGGAAACCCTCCCAGTATCTTCAATGTGCCTACTTCATGTCTGCCATCTCCAAAAAGCTGCACCTCGCCCGGCGAAAGTGGAAGACCAACAACTGAGGTATTTTCTTCAGAAGGATAAGATTACTTCATTTGATGCTTTAAACCTAAACGTAACCTGCAAAAGCAATTCAAGAACTTGATTATTTCAAGATCGAAAGAAACGCTTGTGTGTTTGCCAGGCCAAGCCGAGCATCTTGACAACAAACGTGTCTGGTTTCTCCTTTTTGATATAGTACATTTGCTAAAGTGCAAATGTATTGTGTCAAAACAACTGCATCAGTGAGAAGAACCAGAAGATCAGTCTTGACAATGAAACAACGCCATCATTTGCAGACATTAAGGAACTGGACGAGTCAGAGAAAGGCAGTATTCTGACGACGACTACACTCACTCAATTTGCTGTCAACCCCTCACGACTTCAACTACAAAATGTGCAGTATGTCTTGAAGATTTTCAATGACAAGGTTGTGGCTTCATTAAAACTCGGAGGATGCTGTGACACTGCTAAGTTCATCCAAATTATCCTCAACTGGTGGAATATAGTGAATGTGTTGAACTGTGGAATGTAGTGAACGGTTGGCTGACTAATCGCTGCAGTTTGGTGGGTTTTTGCTTCTGTCTGTTTGTTTATTTGCGTGATTGTTTGTATATTTGGTTGTTTGCATTAGAAAAGGTTTAACTATAATTCATTTTGTAGAGTCTAAAACTGCAGCAACTCGGCTTTCTATAAAGTGGCCACTAAACTCATACAATAATACGTGTTAAGCCCGGCTAAAATTGGTATTTCAAAGCATTACAGTGCTTTAAACCATTTAAATTCACTGTAAAACCTTATTATCCTTTCTATTGCTTGGAAGAAGTAATTTTTGATCAATTTGTCCAATAGAAAATGTTATGTTACAAGAATGCAATGGTCTCCGCTAGCGTAGTTCACTATATGGCCGTGCACGTCCTGTTTATATGGCCGTGCACGTTTATATGGCCGTGCACGGCCGTGCACGTCCCGGCATGGGACTTCGGTATTGAACCAAGAATGGGCCAAACGGCTCGTTCCTATTGCCTTATTCTATTCTATATTAGTCCTTGGTACTGTTAAAAGATGTTTTTGTGATCTTTGAGTGTTTGGTATTCAGGTGAGGAGAGATTGGATGGTGAAGGAATGATGTTTCAGATAGATGAAATCGCTTGTTGCCGACGAAGGACTGTATATAACCCCATTTCTGAGGCAAGTTACATTCGAGCAACTGAATGAGTTATTGGAATTATCTTGGAAACAACAAGTGAGGTTAGAATATCGGTACTAGAGTATCGAACAATGGAAATTATCCACCATTTCATTATGGATAACGTCTTACCTGGATTTATTATTATAAAGAGGGATGAATATTCATACTCTTCTGCGGCTATCAATGAAGCAGGTTATCATATTGTAGTTAACCATAATCAGGGGTTTATTAGTGAGGAAGGTGTTCATACCAACTCTATTGAGTCTGTATGGGCCCATCTTCAAACTGAGATAAAAACATGAAGGGTTGTTGTATATGAAAAGCTGCATGATTTCATATTCGAGTTTATGGTTTTCAAAAAATTACTGAAAAAAGCTTGATCAAAAATTAATGAGTTATTCCTTAAATTATTAAAGAGTATTTATTTTTAATACCCTTGATATACGCAATCGATTTTAATTTTTTGAATACACTTTACATATTATTTTTACAATTTTTTATTGTGTGTGTTTTGTACAGCAAAACCGATTTATTTATACACATTAACTTTTTCTGCTATATTCATATTTTGTTCTTTATTTTGCTAAAGTTAAAAGGGTCGTACAAAAAATCTTTTAAACTGGGTTGCGGCAGATAAAAGTTTGAATATCACTGCGGTAAGTAATTTACTTACTTTCCGCAGTATTCGTATTATATTTGTATTGTTTAAATTTGATTTTACCACGCAGTCTGGTCTTCAAAATGCATTGTTGTGATTTTCCTTTGTATAGCCTTAAGCAACAGTTCCAACGAAAATTTCATTTTGTGAAGCAGTGAGTAAATGATAGTTAGATTGTATTGCAAAATCTCATTTCATTATGGTCACGTTTTCATTCATATGATATAAACTGTGCTTGAAGAATTTACTGTGCTTTGATTTATGTTACTCCAATATGTATAATTAATCCAATGATAGCATATATTGAATAATAACTATTGCATACATTGATTCTTTTGCTAAATGTTGCGTTCATTTCGAGTTACTTATTAGTCCTTATCTGGACAGATTTCAGTTTACAGATCTTTAGTTCTCGATCTCAGTTCTCAATTTTGGTTCTCAATCTTGGCCCCAACCTTTGCTCTGATTTTGATGGTGTTTAATAATGAACCTGCAATCTACGAAGATGATTGTATCATTGCCCTCGAAGAACTACTCACTAAACGACAACCACGGAAAAAATTATTTGCTCCCAAAACATCTATGTTCAACGTGAGCACAATAACTGGAAACTGTGATACACAACCTCTCCTCAAGAGGTAAGCATCCCTATACTAGTGTGACAACAGAACCCAATGTGCCATGACGTATAAATTAGTAGTTAGCACCTTAACGGAGGCGCCTAAGATTATGCGAGAGTGTGCTGGTTGAGCAGGCCTCAGTTGGTTGAACGCGATGGTGTTGCAAGGTTGTGTGTTGGTGTGAACGAGAAGAGACTCGGGTGCGGATTGAAGTACTAGTTGTATGCTGGGAGTATTCGTTGTCATGGAGATCTGTACTCATAAAATAGTAGGCAAGGTAGATTCAGTTACTAACATGTTAATCCAAATAGTCGCAACTCAGCGGTATTTTATAATACGAGTTCGCTTACCTCTGTTTGCCTTGTTCTTCAGTCAGTGACGCTTTGCATGACTGATGTGCATCCTCCAACCGTACACGACCGTGCTCAATGCGGATTCGACAACCTCCAACCGTGACATACAACTTCTATTCACGTGACAAGTATCCCTATGATAGTGTTAGTAACTGAATCTGCTTAGCCTCCTATTCTACGAGTATAGATCTCCACGACAACGAATACTTCCAACATACAATCCGTACTTCAACCAGCACCCGAGCCTCTTCTCGCTCGCACCAATACACAACCGCCACATGACGCTGGCCCTCACAACTAACTGAGCCTGCTCAACCAGCATCCCTCGCGGAAGCATAGGCGTCTCCGTTGAGGTGTCAACGACTAATTTATACATTATGCCACATAACCCATGCATAGGGATACATGTCACTTGAATCGAGGTTGTGTGTCACTGTTGGCGGTTGACGTGTTCGCGTTGAGCACGGTCGGGAACGATTGGAGGACGCACATTAGTATCGCGAAGCGTCACTGACCAGAGAACAAAGCAAGCAGAGGTTGGTGAACTCGTATTATAAATTACCGTAGAATTCTACCTATTAGGCTTAACAGCATCTACTTAGTCTAATATTCTACTAGTGCACATTTCTACGACAACGAATAATTCCAACACACAAACAGTACTTCCAACGAGCAACCGAGCCTCTCCTCGCTCGCACCACCACATAGCACCACCACGCTAACACGCTCAACCAACTGCCTAACGAGCCGCACTCTCTCGCAGAAGCATAGGTATCTGCTATCGGATTGCTAACTACTACGAAATACATTATGCCAAAAGAAGGTAGTTATTCATACTATCCTATTTCAGCTGCCAGCAGCTTTACAAATCATGTCTGATGAAAATTATTAGTTTATGTACAATAATGTGTGAGATAACAGCTATATATCTTAAAGCGTTTAGCACCTTCTTGGTGCTAGTATTTTCTCAACAAGAAAGTGTCCATCCATAGGTAGCAGTAATCTTTTATTCGAGATGCAAACTTCATGTTGATACTAGTTTTTTATTTTCATTACGTGGCATAATGTATAAATAAATACTTGGCACCTCAACGGGGACGCCTTGGATCGAGTGAGGGGTGCTGCGGCAGCAGCCTCATTTGTGGGTTGTGCTCGGCCGCGTTGAGTGTCGGGTCCGTATTGGTGTGAGCAAGAAAAGGCTCAGGTACAGGTTGAATTGCTCGTGGAGATCTGTACTCGTAGAATATTAGGCTAAGTAGATTAGTTACTATTATAGGGATAATTGTCACGTAAATAAAGGTTGTGTGTCACGGTTGGAGGTTGTCGACTTTGCATCGTGCACGGTTGGAGGACATACATCCGGTACGTGAAGCAACGCTGACTGAGGAATAAGCCTAATAGAGGTAAGCGAATTCGTGTTATAAAACACCGTAGAGTTGCAACTACTAGTCTTAACAACACAGTATTATGTAGAGGCCAGTAGTATTTCAGTTAGTGTCTTAGTGTTAAGTTTGACATAATTACTTCCTTCAGTCAAAATAGTATACATGATCTAACATCACAGCCAAGATACAGTCATCAACCAACGCTCTCATCATTTACCCTTACGGTGCTAGTCATTGTAGCATGATCAGTCTATCTCCGCATATGTCATGAATTTAACAGTACTAAAATAACCTTCATTTTAACCAATAAAAATAAGACTAAACTGTAAGTAATTTTTACTAACTTGTTACGTTTATGAAGGGGGATCTCTGAAGGGCGTGAGTTTTTCACATCCTAAACTGGATGTAACATTTATCAGAAGGTAAGGTTATGGAAGTCGTCTTGTGCACCTCTAGTTGGGGGGATTCAGTGACAACACGGAGACTAAGCCTTTGTTTCTTTATTGTCCGTAAGGCAGCAAGTGGAGAGAAGACACTTTCCGTTGGCCACGAGTAGAAGAGAGCTCGTAGGTATGGGATCTAAAATATACGGCAATTCAGGAACTAATTCCTGGCGTCAAATAAATATAAGGGATCCGATAAGGTAAGTAATGCAGGAAGATATTCTGGGATCAATGAAGTCTAATAGAGCCAATAAGGTTTAAGAACAAGAGGAACTAAAGTGGCTTTCTTCGGAGAAAGGTTGCTTATGCAAAGAAGAGGAATGAAGCTTGAATCTTGATTGGATGAAACGTAATGAAACCAAGATCGAATAAATGAAGCTTGTATGAGTGAAGATCAAGAGTAGGATCGCCAGGTGTCTGGAAGAGAAGTTTGGGTTGAATTTTCACATCCTCACAAACAGAAACAAGCACAAGCATCACCCGCAGCAAACTCAACCAATGACAAGGTCAATAAAAATGAAGGGCAGTAGTAAGGCAGCCTTTTCTCAACAATTTTAAGAGAGCTGAGACTTAACCTTATAAAGGTGTAAAATGCAAGTCCTCATCAAATAGGCAAGGAATCTAGTCTCCTTTAATAAGAGAGGTCTAAATATAAGGCTGAAACTCCACTGAGTAAAAGTTGCATTCAGCAAACCTGGACATCATCTAGACAAGATAATTGAGTCTTAATTAATTTGATTCAATCTACTGAGCAAAGTTACTTGATTTTTAATGTTTGATTTAGAATAAGTTAAGTCTAGGGAAGACAATAATTATTTGGCTCACATAACAAATAAAAAATTATGAGCTCAATTGTTGAACAGACAATAAGAGGTCTCGTGCTAAAGGTCGCTTAAGTATGGCAAGGCCTAAGTATTCAAGCACGAGAGTAATTTTCTTAATCTTGCAATATTACTAAGATACAGATAATTAAGAGTTTTAAAACTATCATACATCTAATTTCCCAGTAAGCAAGAAGGCTGACGTTCAGATGTTGATTAAAGTTTCACCATAAATACAGAAGGTTTTACAGGGCCTTTTGAAGTTCAATCACCGTAATTTTTTATGGCTAATAAATTCTAAATTAAGTAACACTCTGCGATTTAAGGATAAGATTTACCTATTCTTTAATGAGAGAAAAATAAGGTAGTGTTTTCTTAATACCATAATTATACAATATTGACAGTGCAGCATAAAGGTAAACTGCAAGCCTGGGTAATAATAAAAATTACAGTGCATTTTCCAAACTATCTCAATGTATACTTAAGAATGATAACATATATTTAGACCATCTTCTTCTACAAATCAGACAGCGAGTAATATTATGGTAAATCCATAAGAATTATTTCTGGGAAAAGTTGAGAAAGCGTGGACGGAACTTGAATGCAGTATTATCCGAGGCCTTGTCAAACTGCACTATAGGTGAGGTACAAAGAAATTTCCTTCTCAATTATTTATAGATATGATATGCCTATTTTACAAGGGAATGATATCAATATTGTTCTAGGCTGAATAAAAGTTGATAAAAATCTCTATTCTTCAATTTTCAATCTGTAGTTAAATCTAGTACTCCAATTTATGGTCAAGCTACACCATATTCTGCTGATCCCATTTCAATTCAGATAATGTAACAGAAAAATTAAGCAATAAAGAAAATAGATTATAAAAGAAATTTGCTGTCTCAAATTAACAGTATAAGGAAAATATTTAAGTGAATATACTGTAGTAAAGCAGACAGGGCTTATGACAGCAAAATGTAAAAGACATCTCAATATGGATGAGCCAGAAAAAGTCTCAACATTACAGGAGAGTTTTCAAACAGAAAGGTTAGGTAGATGTGGCATAATGTATAAGTTAGTAGTTGGCACCTCAACGGAGACGCCTAGGCTTGCATGAAGGGTGCCGGTTGAGCAACGTCAGTTGATTGTGCGCGATCGCGTCGTGTGTCGGTTCTGTATTGGTGTGAGCGAGAAAAGGCTCAGGTGGAGGTTGAAGTAGTTGAAGTGCTGGTTCTATGGTTGGAGGTAGTCGCTGTCCTGGAAATCTGTACTCGTAGAATAGTAGGCTAAGTAGATTCAGTTACTAACCCTAGCGTAGGGATACATGCCACGTAAATAGGGGTTGTATGTCACGGTTGGAGGTTGCCGAATTCATATTATAAAATACCGTGGAGTTGCAACTACTAGTCTTAACAACAAGCTATCTAGACGTACTACAAAATGGCGAGTGGTATTTCGAGAGATTTTATCAAGCCATTTACTGGCAAAAGTGATATGAATACTTGGTTAGAGAAAATCACCTTGGTTGCTCGACTGCAGAAAGTACCTGATTTAGCTATGTTTATGTCATTGTATCTAGAGGGTTGTCCTGACAGGTCAGAATATATAATAAATATAAATAAATCAGAACTTGTATTAGAGAAGGAGGGACAAAGGGATATTCACTGGCTGGCAACACCGGGACGCCAGCAGCTTGGGGGCGTCGGTGTCGCTTTGTCGATTTCCCGCCACAGTCGAAGTTAGACGTAGTCAGTATCATTCTTAAAACCGGTGTTAAGTCCTCACCAAATTAAAAATGTAAGATATTGAGTGTAAAGTGTAAAACATAATCGTGAGAATACTTAGATCCATAAGTCTGTTGATACCAGCATTATCACAACTGTGAAAATGCAGCCATAGCCTATACAGACAGGAGGCCAACTCTGATATCCATGTGAAACTGAGGAATGCTCAAGGTGCTAGACTCATTTAATATAACATTCTGTCACCAGTCATAGCTGTAGAATTTATGTGTGATACTGGCAAGTGTCAGAGTATGTATTTCATGTGAGCCAGGAAGTTATATCATCAGTGTGTTTGCGATAAAATAAAAGTGTTTAGTCCTTCCTGCTCAATTACCAGCGCTCTAGTACAAGCATAGCTGTAAAATTTATGTGATACTGACAAATATCAATATATGTATTTCATGTGAGCCAAGAAGTTATCTCATCAGTGTGTTTGTGGTAAATTAAATGTGTTTAGTCCTTCCTGTTCAATTGCCAGCGTTCTAGTACAAGCATAGCTGTAGAATTTATGTGTGACACTGACAAATATTAGTATATGTATTTCATATGAGCCAGGAAGTTATCTCATCAGTGTGTTTGTGATAAATTAAATGTGTTTATTCGTTCCTGCTCAATAGAGTCCTGGTTGTACAGTATGACACCAAAAAGCATTCTACATGCATAGTCAATTCTTCATTTAGTTAACTGGTACCTATTCACAGGAAATGCAACCTTCAGTGTAGAATGTAAAAAAATTATTTCTAGTCCACAGCAGCATTATAATGGGTTCAATGTAGTTGTAAAAGGTTTTCACACCACCCAACATTGGAAAGAAAAGTTCCTTAGACAATTTTTGTAGTCTTAATTCAATGTGCTCTTAGTGTATGATTTTTCTGCATAACAGACAGTGCCTGTTGCTAAATACAGTTAGCCCTTTCTTTATCATTTTGTGATGCTGAATTGCAGCAGGTATATATGTTTCAAAGCGTTACTCGTGCATTGATGTCAATCATAATAGTTCACTTTATTTTTGGGTAATAAGTTTGCAGTGCAATTCCCTCTTGTGTAGAGGCACTCAAACATTTCTGTGATGTATAAGATATTTTTCTTTAATACTGAGGTTGGTAAACCTCAAGTCATTTACACCTACACCTTCAGTTATATGCTTTCTTTTCTAAAGGAATCATCTTTATGCTAGGACTGTTTCAAAAGGAAATTATATTTCTGAGTACATGTGACAGCAACTTGTTATTTGAGCTGCAACTGTGTAGGGGCACTCAGGCATTTCTAACTGTGATATATAACATATTTTCCTTTATGACTGAGGTTGATAAACCTCAAGTCATTTATACCTGCACCTTCAGTTATAAGCTTTCTTTTCTAAACGAATCATCATTATGATAGTACTGATTCAAAAGCAAATTATATATGTGTGTATATGTGGCAGCAACTTGTTATTTGAGCTGCAACTGTGAGTTTAATGCCATTACTCTAGTTCAGTGTAGCTGTCGGTGTTTTCAGTCAGCCTCAATGGCCAACATTATGTTTAGATGATGATCATGCATGCCATTTCTGCTTCCAGTATTATGTCAACTAGTATTTTAATTTTAAGTTAAATAATTAGTTCTGTAAACGTAATTTGTGATTTGCTCTCTGATCACGGCTTCAATAAACTCAACTTCCAACGACCTCGTCATTTATCCCACGGGACACGCTTAAGTCCCGGACAGAGGTGATGCGCTTGCGTTGTTTATGGAGTTGAGTGACGGGGACAAAGCAAGTGCAGACAAAATCAAGGAGCATTTGAAGATTGCTTTTGCTGACGATCCTTTTATTGCATATGATAAACTTCTCCACATGAAATGGGCTGGAGAACCTGTAGATGTATTTGCTAATGAACTTAAACGCGTGGCGAGGTTGGCGTTGCATGGGGATGTAGGGTTAGAAACAGCAATCAAGCTGTCCTTTATCAAAGGACTCCCAGATCATATTAGTTTTACCTGAAGTGGATACCCAAAGTGCTGAAACTGGAAATTAGTGAATTGATTGCTCAAGCTAGAATTCTAACTGCCAATCAGCGAGGTAGCATAGCAGCGGTGACAGAGGGGAACCGATGAGAAAAGGCAGAGTAAAGCCAGCAGCGCCATTTTGAGCGGCAAAGCTTCCAGTGTGGAGGCCCTCGCATGATCAGGAATTACAACGAGTACGTGGTGAGATGCTTTAAATGCAACAAGCTCGGTAATATTGCAACTAAGTGTCATGAGCAAACTTCGGAAAACGATTGAGGGATGACTATTGTGCCTATCCTGCCGAGGTGAAGGCATGTGGAGGTAGGTTACCAATTGTTGAAGTATTAATTAACAAATAGCCTGCAATGGCTCTAGTAGACACAGGATGCACCATGACGGTCGTCCATTCTAGGTACATAGCTCAATATGATGATGATGCGAGCATCAGTGCTTTTGATGGTCGAAAATTGGAGTGTAAAGTGGTGAATCGTGTGAAGATAGTAGTGAAAGGAAGAATGCTGGAGGTTACGAAATGTTGAATGTTTAAATGTTCCACCTTGAATGTGTTCGACTCTTGTATGTTTAAGGTTACTGCGTAACGCTGTGATGAATACTCTTGTAACGGAATGCGTTTAGAGTCAGCTAGTGGTATAGAACTACTTTCTCAGCGCATTCTCTGGTTCCGGCCCCATTCTTGTGCCTGCTGTTGATATGTAAACATTGGTGTCTGTCTATAACCAAAACTGTGTTCACTGAAATAAACTTGGTTAGTGTAATCACGCTTCTGTGATTTTTCTAACCGTTTTACAAAGGTTATGGGCCCAGAACACGCTCCAATGATAAATCTTCAGTGAACACAGTAAGTCTCGAATCAAACTGTGGTGACTACAAGGAAGCGTAGAAGTTTGTTGACTTAACACAGTGCAGCAAGTGTGAAGAACATGGCAGACTCTAACAAAGGTAAAAGTTGCATGAAACCACTCAATGAGAGAAATTATCCAACATGGAAGATACATATGAGGATGTGTCTTGTGAAGGATAGACTGTGGGATATAGTTCAAGGCACTGAAACTATATCCTCAACGGCAGATGAGGCAGCTCGGAGGAAGTTTGAATCTCGCTGAGATTTAGCCTTGGCAACAATTGTCCTGGGAGTAGATCAAAGTCAACTCTACTTGCTGGAGGAGCCGACTGACCCTGTTGAAGTTTGGAGGAAACTTCAGAACACATTCCAGAAGAAATCTTGGGCAAACAAATTCAGGCTGAAGAAAAAGCTGTTCAACATGAAGCTGGAAAAAGATTAAAATCTGCAAAATAATCTAAAAGTTGTTGAACTCTTTGAGGAGCTGGCCATCATTGGTGATGCTATGGAAGAAGAAGAGCGTGTGATCATCCTGCTATCATCGCTACCAGATAGGTTTTCTACTCTGGTAACTGGTCTTGAAACCCATGAAAATAAACCAACGTGGGAAGATGTAACTGAGCGTCTCCTAAATGAAGAAAGAAGACAGCGAGGCGGCCCTGGTACTTCAAACTCCAGGGAAAAATTGCTAGTGAGTTTCAAAAGGAACAAAAAGCTCATCAAGTGTTTTGAGTGTGGTAAAGAGGGCCACATTAGGAGACAGTGTAGAGTCTATGAAGAAAAACTGAGAAAAGAAAATAGAACATTCCAAGCAAACAGAGCAGTAAATGCACGAAGCTCATCTACATGTAAACTATTATGTTTACTAGTGCTTTTTCTATAGGTAATATTGACTGTGACTCTTGGATAGTTGACTCAGGTGCTACTCAGCATATGTGCAACAAGAAAAGTCAATTTTCATCTTACTCTGATTTATCTTCTCCTGTAAGAATTGAAATTGGTGATAGTAGAGCTTTGAAGGGTATTGGAGTTAGACATGTGCGTCTTAAAATAACACTGCCTAATATGCAGGTAAAGAATTGTGTTGTAAAAAATATGTCGTTTGTACCAGAGCTAGCTTGCAATTTGATGTCTGTTGCCTAGAATGCAGAATGTGGCGAGGAAACCCATTTCAATAAAAGCACATGTGAGATTGCAGATGAAAATAATGGGTTGATAGTTGCTGGTTGTAGGGTAGGAAGACTTTATAGACTAGATTGTTCCTATCATGTAGCCGCAAAATGCTCGAGTGTCTCCTCGGATGACCTGTTGTGGTACGAGAGATTTTGTCATCTAGGATTTGATAATCTTACGAAACTGAAGTCTCTTTATCTTGTTAGAGGTTTTGATTGTTCTCTAGGATATGAGAATCTTTTTTGTAAAAATTGTTGTGATGGCAAGAGCCATAGACTTCTTTTTTCTAGAGTGGATCAAAGAAAAGTGCATAAGCTCATAGAGCTAATCCATAGTGATGTTTGTAGGAAAATTAATCCTAGTTCTTTGGGAGGTGGTAATTATCTTGTAACATTCATTGATGATTATTCTAGGTACACTTGGGTGTACATTATCAAAAACAAGAGTGATGTCTTTGGGGTGTTCACCGAGTTCGAAGCTCTTTTTGAAAATCACTATGATCACAAATTTAAAATCCTGCGCATAGACAATGGTGGAGAGTATGTGTCCACTTATTTTGAAAGGTTTTTGAAGGTAAATGGAATTGTTCATCAAAAGACTGTACCTAAGACCCCTGAACAAAATGGAGTTGCTGAAAGAATGAACAGAACAATCCTTGAAGCAGTGAGAGCTATGTTATCTGACTCAAAGTTGCCCAAAACATTTTGGGCTGAAGCTGTCTCAACTGCTGTGTATGTCAAAAATAGGAGCCATACTAGTGCTCAAAAAGATTTGACTCCCTATCAGTCTTTGAATGGGCACTTTTGGGTGCATGGCTTATGCACATGTTCCCAAGGATAAAAGAGAGAAGCTTGATTCAAAGAGCGAGATCTGTGTTCTTTTAGGGTATGGCAGTGGAACTAAAGGATACAGGCTGTATGATTTTAATACCAATAAGGTCTTGCTGAGTAGAGATGGGGTATTTAATGAATCTCAGTTTATGTCATTTGAGAAGGAGCCTTCAAAAGAGATTGAGTGTGTTCCATGCTCCTTCCCTCAAGAAGAAAAACATTAGGATTCAGAAGGAGAGTTGGAGCTCCGACGTTCAACTAGGAACAAACACACAAACAAACAACTTTATTTCCAATTTAGTACACAGTACATGAACATTAGTACATTTTTTCAAATTCTTAAGGTTAATATTCTTAGAGTAAGGATGATGGTGAGCTCCATGCGACGATCCCGGGATGTGTCAATGGGCGGGGAGTTGAGGGCTTACCGATAAATGCGAGCTCACGGCGTGAAACGAGAAACAGCTCGTATTCATGGCCGGGTTTCGAATCCGCGGTCTTGCTGCCCGAAGCAGAGATGATACCTAACACAGGCCGCAGACCACTCGACCACGGTGGCTGCCGTTCTTTGGGAGGTGGTAGAGCTCGCCAGAGCTAACAGAGCTGCTCCTGATAGATTTGGAGAATGGGTGTGCTTAGCTCAAGATAAATTTGATGTTCCTGCAAATGTGGAGGAAGCACTTCATGGGCCTGAGTCCAAACTGTGGTAAGCAGCTATGGAGGAGGAAATGGCATCCATGAATATAAACAATGTCTGGTCTCTTGTAGAGTGTCCAAAGAACAAGAAACCAATCAGGTGTAAATGGTTTTTTAAAAAGAAAACTGGTCCTGATGGAAATGTTTGCTCGTACAAAGCTCGGCTTGTTGCTCAGGGGTATGTTCGTGATCTTGTAAGGAATAAGGAAATTTATCTCGTGTTTGTCCTCCGAATGATATGCTTGCTGATATATTTACTAAGGGTCAAAGTGCCGAGAAGTTCTCTAGGCTGAGAAGGAAGCTAGATGTAGTTTTCTTTGAGAAGCACATTCAATGTGAGAAAGAGTGTTGAAGGTTTAAATGTTCCACCTTGAATGTGTTCGACTTTAGTATGTTTAAGGTTAATGTGTAACGCTGTGATGAATACTCTTGTAACAGAATGCATTTAGAGTCAGCTAGTGGTAGAGAACCATAGTCTCAGCGCGTTCTCTGGTTCCGGTCTCATTCTTGTGCCTGCCGTTGCGATGTAAACATTGGTGTCTGTACTGTATCCAAAACTGTGTTCACTGGAATAAACCTAGTTAGCGTAATCATGCTCCTGTGATTTTTCTAACCTTATAACAACCCTGTCGAGTCGCTAGAAGACCTTGTAAATGTAGCCAACACGTTATTAGCGTATGCCCAACCTACTAGTGTATCACAGGTGCAACCCTCTAACTTAAGCCCTAGAGACCAACCTCATTATAGACCAAGAGACCCTTCGGAGAACTGTTACCGTTATACCGCTAGAGATTAGTCAGAAAGTCGTAACCGCCCTCCCGCCCCGTTAGATTACGACGCCAGTGAGACCTTCCCTGATCTTCGTCCCTTTCACGCCAACCAGCGACCGCAAATCTGCCGCTTCCATTTATGGTACGGAAGAGCCGTACGCTCATGTAGACCATAGTGTCACTATCCTAGCGACACAAGACCCTCGTATAACTCTCAGTTGCACTCAGTTCGATCCCCTTCGCCTATGCGTAGACCATCACCTTCACGCTCTGCGGGAAACTAGAACAGCAGTCCGTATCCATTGTGACCGTCGGGCTGCCACTTAAGCTCAGTGCTAGCATAGGTCACAAGAAGATGCAATTTCTTATCGACACTGGTGCCGCCATGTCTATCATGCCTTTTTCCGTAGACCTTTCACCTCTGTTACGACCATGTGCTCTTTCCCTTTCAACTGCTTCCGGTGCTCCTATGCGTTGCTATGGTGAGGTGGACGTAGAAATAGGGTTGCGACGACTTAGACGTTCTTTCATTTGGTCTTTTGTAGTAGCTGACGTAGTTCAATCTATTTTAGGTATAGATTTTCTTAAAGCTCACTCACTGATAATTGACTGTAAAACGAACACCCTGATTGACGACTTGACCAATTGCCGTATTCCCCTAAAAACTTCATCCTCCTCTCTAGTAACATACTCAGTAGATACTTCCTAAGTGCATCCCCTCATTCGCCCAATCCTGACTAAATACCCTGTTCTAACAACACCTTTGCAATTAGCTTCCTTGGCTGAGAACTCAGATTCAGTGATCGAACATCATATTGATACGGGAAATCACTCGCCTGTGCATTTTAAACCTAGACCTCTTACTGGCACCAAACTCGAGGCAGGAAAAACTGAATTTCAGTTCCTATTAAATGCTGGTATCATCCAACGATCCAGTTCCCCTTGGGCTTCACCCCTTCACCTCGTTCCTAAAAAGGAATCTGGAAAATGACGTCTATGTGGTGACTACCGTTTATTGAACAGCCTCACTAGTAATGATAAATATCCTATCCCTCACCTCAGATC
This sequence comes from Trinorchestia longiramus, assembly GCA_006783055.1. NCBI lineage: Eukaryota > Metazoa > Arthropoda > Malacostraca > Amphipoda > Talitridae > Trinorchestia > Trinorchestia longiramus. Next base: position 10,994 of record VCRD01002276.1, on the reverse strand, counting down.
CCTTACCATGTCTCTTCATGGTAAACGAATTTTCACCAAACTTGAACTCGAACGCGCTTACTTGCAAATTCCTGTGGCTAAAGCCGATATCGCTAAGACTGCTGTCACTACTCCATTCGGACTCTACGAATACCGCTTAATGCCGTTCGGCTTTAAAAATGCAGGTCCTACCTTCCAGCGTTTCATTGACTCTATTTTCGTGGATTCCAAAAACACTTTCATTTACTTCGACGATATACTAATCGCATCAGAGTCAGAAGACGAACACATAGCTGATGTAACCAATGCTCTGTCTTTGCTTGCTCAGCATAACCTTCGTCTCTCATTAGACAAATGTGCCTTTCTGCAGAGTTCCCTCACTTTCCTCGGTTACGAGGTGAGCGCAGGTGGTGTTAGACCCCCTGCCG
>VCRD01002275.1:50306-84959 GCA_006783055.1 Trinorchestia longiramus | reverse complement strand
GTCACGCAACCATAATTGCTAGTAGGTCACACAACCATAATTGCCAGTGAGCAACACGACCATAATTGCTAGTAGGTCACGCAACCATAATTGCCAGTGAGCAATACGACCATAATTGCTAGTAGGTCACGCAACCATAATTGCCAATGAGCAACACGACCATAATTGCTAGTAGGTCACGCAACCATAATTGCTAGTAGGTCACACAACCATAATTGCCAATGAGCAACACGACCATAATTGCTAGTGTTTTTCTTCGCAAGAGATCTGCTGACGTATTCTAAAGAAATAAACCAGTCTGTGGGTAAAAGGCTTATATATGTACAATAAATAAAGGTCTCCTTGCTTATGTTTTATGACTTCATACAGGCCTTTACGAGGCAAAGAATTCTTAGAACATGTATGAAGAATGTAAATGATGTTCGTTACATGTAAGAAAATGTTTGTTCGGCGGTTTTTCTAGAAATCTTTGCGTTCTAAAATACGCAAGGGATTTCTGAACGAAACTCCCATAACATTTTTCACTTTTGATTCATGAAAAAACCATTCACGCGTTACTTATCACGTAAAAATTCCAGTTTGTTTGTTCTGTTGAAACACATTTTTCCAATGAATGAATTAATGCCTATAAACTTCATTCAATGAATATTTCTAAGATGTTTTGAAGTACGAGGCTGAGACACGCATACTATTGAAAAAAAACTAACTTTTCTCGTTCCATCCCTGAATGTGAAGAGACAACAACTATCGGACAGGCTCCTGAAAAAAGCTTAATTGAGTGTTCACTTTTTCAAATGTAACTTGCGACTTCCAACGACGTTAACGCGACTTTTATTTCTTCATTAGACAGCATAATTGAGTTCATATTGGCAATTGAGTCTTTCATCGCTCAAAGAAATAAAGTAGGACGTTCTAACGAATGTTGTTAGTACACTCACGTGCAAGCGTACGGATTTGATCATTTAATGTGTTCTTTCATGGCACTTTCTTTAAAAACTGGGGCACATTAGTAATGCACAGTTACACGCTCAAGTGTATACGTTGAAACTCGCCTACGCGTGATGCAGCAGAATAATTTTTTTTTAAAACGCATCTGACGAATGCAGCTGCATGAGCTGACGTTTTTATTGCCTCAGGGCAGTGAAAGCTTCATAATTCAAACTTAAATAAGGCTCCGATAAGAAACAGTATAAATGAAGATGTGTTTTAACTACGTAAGTCGCGTTTCTATGATACGCTATAACAAACTTGCGACGTATTTCTGAGAAAATGAAGAAGATAGCTCGATTTTCAAAAGTCCTGTTGCTTAAATTAAACTTCTCTCGGCGGAATGGAGGAAATTTGAGGAGGGAAAAGAAACAAGACTCTTCTCTGTTGATTTACTTTCATGTTGTATTAGTGCCCATTTATTTCCTCTAGACGTCACAATTTTGAAATGACCTAACAGAAAATTGCGTAGAAAGCTCCGAGCATAAAAAATTAATAAAGATCCACCATATGCTACGGCTGTCACAAAATGGCGCCCAAGAAAGAAAGTTGCGGGCGTTTTTGAGCCACGAGATCGGGATTAACTTGAGCTTCCCTCCACATGTTGGAGAAAGTGATGATAGAGGCCGCAGTCCTTCCAGTTGGGAGAACACAAGACTGATGATTGTACCCATTATAGTACAATCCCAGGGCATGCAGTTAGGTATTTCTATCATTCTACAGTTTCTATCATTCTACAGTATCGTAGCTTGGGTAGCTACGGCATGGGACTTGGGTAGCTACGGCATGGGACTTGGGTAGCTAAGGCATGGGACTTGGATAGCTAAGGCATGGGACTTGAGTAGCTAAGACATGGGACTTGGGTAGCTAAGGCATGGGACTTGGGTAGCTAAGGCATGGGACTTGGGTAGCTAAGGCATGGGACTTGGGTAGCTACGGCATGGGACTTGGGTAGCTAAGGCATGCGACTTGGGTAGCTAAGGCATGGGACTTAGGTAGCTACGGCATGGGACTTGGGTAGCTACTAAAAATAGACCAAACAGTTTATTTCTGTTACCACATTTTATTACATTCATTACGGGCTAAGTTTCAAAAATATGTTGTTACAAATTTAAGTCGAACACCAAATTGATGACTGACATTGGCTCAGTTTTGGAACCAGGAAATACTGATTGTTGAATGACAATGTTGATTGTAGAACGATAATATTGACTGTCAAATGAGAATATTGATTGTTGTATAACATTGTTGATTGTTGTATGACAATGTTAACTGTTGAATAACAGTGTTGATTGTAGTGTGACAATATTGATTGTTGAATAGCAATGTTGATTGTCTACTACCAGACATTCAACAAATTCCTATTGCAGAAAGTAATTCTTCGTTGATGATATGCAGTTATCACTTTCAAAAGAATTAATTGAAGCGAATTGAAAGAGTATTCTGGTGTTCACTAGGCTGAGAATGCACGCAGTCATTTTTGCAGGTTTCCGTGATTTAGATTTCTATGTTTAGTTAGGGAATTTGTAGAGAAATAGAGAGTTATGCATACATCATTTCTTTTTATTCTTTAATTCTATTAATTCACTTTATGTGTCTAAAATTACAGCTGCAGGAATAATTTTAACTTTAAATACATATTAAGTTCAATGATAATTTTACGGATTAAGTTTTACACGTTCGTTTTAATTGATGTATAATTTTACCCGTGACTTTTTCTTTAATGATTTTATTTCGGGAGCTTTTATGAACTGCTCCAGGAATCAATTAATTGCAAGTTTACATTTTACAAATGTAATGATACTTTTTTACTCAATATACACGGAAAAAATTTTGTCCTGCTTTTAAATTTGATAATTCTATTTTCCAAGTCGTCACTCCGGGCTACAAAAATTTTTCTAACATTTTCTTAGTTTAAAAAATGATTTTGCAGGTGTGCATTAAATACTGACAGAAAACGGATTTCTAGTTTTTGGTTGCAAAAAGTATCTCGAAACATGGACTGCTGCAGTGGTCACAGTAATTAAAAAAGTCAAATTCCAAAAATGTATATTTACTAATAATTTTATTTGCAGCAAATGAAAACTGGCAGTTTCTGTTCACGAAAGAAATCTACCAAGTTTCCGTTCGTTGAAGATGTATGTAAGTTGTTGCTCATTAAGGAAATGCAAGTTTTGCAACAGAGCAGTAATAACTAAAGTGACCTATAATTAACACAGGTTTGGTGCAGATGAGGCGGTGAAGAATATAGACATCCGGCATTAATTTTAGCACTTTTCCATTACATACAATGCGGTTGACATTGGAAATGAGTTCAAAATTTCTTATTTAAAGGCTAGGCATCATTTTCAGTCGTAATATAAATGCATCCGATATTATTTTATCGTTTAATATAAAAACAATAATTTACAGTTTTTGCTTGTGAATTTATTCATACTTATTATTTATGTTTAAATTTTTGAGCAATAATTATTACTCCGATTTTCCCTGCATCCAATGTTGATGCTTAGAAATCGATCAATAATTCATAAAACAACATCAAAGAGTTCTTTGTTTCATAAAGTACTTAGTAAATTATACCACTTAGTTCTCATGATGCTCAAAATTCACGTTTAAACTACATTTTTCTTTAAATTTATAGTTTAATTCATTCCATGATTTTATTGGTATTTGTCACAAAGTTCACACTCAATATTCATAGATTTGTTTTAGAAAATACCTGTTGAGAAAGCAAGTGTATTCATACGTATGAAAACTCAGTTATTTTTTATCATGAATTAACCGAGTGGAAAGCAAATTTATCTCTCTATCATCTAATGCTAATACAGAGATTTTTAAAAGTTAGAACATTGTAAACAATCCGAAGAGTATTTTTTCCTCTTTCCTATAACTAAGTCATTCAAACCTCATGCAGAATAATCCGCCTTCACTGAACACCATTTGTTGCTAGAGTTGTCCTGGTGACAGAGTAAGCAAATCACCGCATGCTGATTACGAGGTCGATTGGCGTGAGTACAGAGTTCGATTCATAGTACCGCCTAAAAAAAATTATAAATTTATGTGTGAAGCAAGACAGTAAAAGTGACTACGTTGTGTGCTTCTAGATAATAACGAAATTTCGGTGAAAAAACTGAGAAGCTATTTCTTCTGCTGGGCTTATCTTTTGCTCGTTAAACGGCTACCTTTCTGCGTGTGGTCATGTGAAGTGTTTTATATGGTTGTCATTTCTCACATCTTGTATGGGCACCGCTGGAAATTAACTGGGTTTTAAACAGGGCCAAATTCCTTACAATTTTTTTTGATGATCAATTTAAAATAGAATAAACTGCGGCCACAGGAACGGCCCTCGCCGTCTTAAATTAGTACTTTATAATACTAGAGGCGTCTTAAACAATATTTGCTAGCATTTGTCTGGACGATTTTGTAATGTGCTGAAAATTTTTGAAGAGTTTATAGCTGCATTAATACAACTGAAGGCACCGTGAACTAACATTGCTTTTAAAATTTTGCTGGTTAAAATAGTACTATATTTTATTGATATTGCTATAAACGCCTTTCAAGCTAGAATCAAAAGTATTGTACTTATTTAGTAAGCTCTGATATTTTTGACTTTATTTAGAAGGTTCAAATTTCCCTGAACGTAATTAGTACGTTCAGATCTCTCTGGATCTAGTCAGTAGGTTTACATTTCCTTGGCTCTATTTGATGCATTTAGATATCCTTTACTTTTTTAGAAGATTCAGATCGTCTCCATGAGGTTATTTGAGCCTCCCATAACATATATATTTTTGTTTTGAACTTTATGTTAAATTGGCATCCATTTTAATTATTCGAGTTGTTTCGAATCATATATATATATATATATATATATATATATATATATATATATATATATATATATATATATATATATTATTAAAGTACTCTTTATAAGAAAATCTACAAATCAAGGGGCTAAATAATAATTGCATCATCCGAGTTGTTTCAACTAATAAATGCAATTTTCGGGTCTATGTTAAATGAAAATGCATCATAGGATTTTTTAATTATATTTCTTATTAGAGTTGTTAATACGTTGTGAAAGCATAGCAATGATTACTGATTGACTGTTTATTAAGTGCTCTGGAGGTCATTTGCAACTTTGCTTCTTGGAACCAGTACAGTTTCCACTAAAAATCTATTTATCGGCTAATTTTTCAGATGGGTATTACCAACTGTAAATGCAGCTTCAATACCGAATAAATAAAAACTTGAACGAATTCAGGAAAATAAAAACAGAGAAAAATTGACTGGCATCATCAAGAACCTAAATTACAACGCATTAACTTTATATTAGATGCATTTAATAAAATTAGTTTTAAATTAGATGCATTAAATATAACTAGACTTAATCATCGTAATTAATATTTCGCTTATTATTATGATGAAACAACTTTCCTACATATTACGAAGTCGTGAATTCATCACGGGCAGTAAAACTACTTGAGAGTTTCCAATGATTTCTTCATTCCTAATTCAAACGCAATCTCTTTCTCACTGATGATATTTTCTTTTCTTATTGATCACTGTATTTAGATTCGAAGCAGTTTTCATCTGAAATAAGAAGTCTCAAAGATTTATTGCTTCATCTTTTATTGTATTCATGTTTGATTGCAGAATTATTATAAAAAAAGGTTCTGTGTTGCATGAGGTGTTTGAACAACTAGTTCAGTGTTTTGACGTTTGCAGAACATGACATTTAAGGTGTCCAAACATGAAAATAAGTTTTCCATGTTATTATGAACGGAATAAATTGATTTCTTGATGTCAAGCTCGTATATTTGCATAAATTTTATGACTGATCTGTCAATCAACTGAGTAGAGACGAATAAATTTAAATCTATATTCTAAAAACAAGTTCCGTCTCGCGTTCTCCCTTTAAAGTCTCAATTATTTTTTGAGGAAGGTTACCAGCATATTTCAACTTTTCAACTTCTCCACCAAACTCTATTAAATCCAAGAAAATCTGAGTAACATTGAAAAGTTTAGGATTGCCTGAAAACTATAACTAAAATGCCTCGTAATATTAGGTTGTTACAGAAATAATGGTCGATTTCAGAATCATGCGTTGGCCTACGAGCGGCCATTATTTATGTAACAACCTAATACCTCGGCTGCGACAGCATGTGTGAGGTAACTGAGGGCCATCGAGAGGAGGTCTGGTTATTTATTTAGAACTGGTTTGTGTCACGACGAATTAAGACTTCAACATATGTCATTTTGTTTGATAAGTAAATCTGTAATTTTTTCTAAAATATCAAAAAAGGAGCTTTTCATCAAGTTTCCAAACATATCGATTAGCATTGCTTTAATGATAATTTGTTGACCATACAATTACTAAAATTAACAAACTCTGTAAACTGAAAAAACCTTTCGAGTTTAATCGAAATTGGTTGTTTTAGAAGAACTATATGCATTATAAGAATGCTGGTTATATTGCGAAGTGAAGTTTTTTAGGGTTATATTCAATCCAGATAAATTGATTCCTGTGGGAATCGAAGGCCATTTTTGACATCATTGTCGGGACTGAAACCTAAGTGTTTAAATCCTATTTAATACAGGGTACGGCAACATAACTTAATTTCTTGCCTTTTAAAAAGTTATGAAAAAAGGAAGTTATGTCGTCGCACCCTGTACAAACCTTTCAACTTATTAACATACGATCAACATTTCCCAAAAAATCTTAGATTCAGGAAAAAGAATTCTTCTAATCGTATTTATTTTAAAATTTACCGCACATAATTTTCATTTCAGTTTTATTTCATAGCTTGAAAAATAACAGTTGTTCATAACAATTCTAAGCAGCTCGCCAGTTTCTCCGATCACTTTCTGTACACATACAAGTTCCCATTAAAGTAAAGTCTCCTGTCAATAATTCCACAGTTTCTTAACTGTTGTGTTTCTACGTTCCTCACCTTCATGGGATTGTTTGTTCCTAGTTCACTTTCATGGTACAATGGATGACTACACAGCAGTTCATTTGTGAATACGTTCTCGCTGCGTGGAGAACTGCCTTTCTCTTTATTTTACAAACTTTTTTATACCATTTATTTTTGTACTACTGGAGTTCATCAACAGAATAGATACGTAGCTGAACTTTACCTTAAATTTATATACACATGCCAAGTACATCTATTTTGTATCTTCCCTCCTTAACACAAGAATATCGAAAATAATTTTTGCTTCTCACTACACATGAGTAGACAACCACGAACGTACGTCAAAAATTAATTCGGATCCCGCAGCGTTGTGCAGAGGAAATCGAACAATCATTTCTACAATTATTTTGTCGAGTATCGACGAAGATTTATTTTCTCAGAAGAAATTGTTTGCAATTGTTCACAGTAAGCTCACATACGCTTTCCCCCCTTGTGGCAATATCTTTCTTTGTGTTCAGAGGGTATTGTGCTATGACTTTCCCTTTCTTCCCTGTGCATAGCCGTCCACTGTTTTACCTATGCACACAGTACATGTAATTTTCTCTTCTTCTATTAGGTCTGATAAAAAATAGCTACAATGTCTTGGTTTTGATGGTTCAGACATGAGAGAGCTGAGAAAGTTATAGCTGCTTTTCATCAAGATGACATTTAGACATGGGCTTCAACATTCATATCCGACTGCATGCCAGAGGTAAAAGCGTCAGCTGCTCTCACGTTGGAAGGGAAAATATTTTATTATACTAACTTCGAAGAAAATTTAAAGCTCGTCTGAACGTCGAGGGGAATTTATTGGGAACAAAAATAAGTTAACTCAGTTAGCGATTTTTCTCTAGATGAAGACACACTGAAAAGCGATGACGTGGAAGAAAATACGTTACAGAACTTGTTTTTTCTTGCAAAATATTTATTTTTGGGTAAATGAAATTTAAGAAGTATGCTTCGAGCATATTATGCAACTTTGATTCTCAACCGGAAAATAAATGAACGCAAAGAATTCCGTATATTTCAGAGCATAACTGAATAAACTTTATGATGCTCAGTCAATACCACATCTTTTACATTTGTTGGCACCAGACACAACAGCTCGGATAACGAACCAAGTCTGCGTATCTTTTTACAAGGATTTGAGTAAAATATCTGTGAATTATAATCTAAGTTTTTCAATATTAGGATAGAAATATCTGTTTTCAGTAAAAAACGGTCGTTATCACTCTCCTTTCCTAATTCTATTTAAATTAGTATTGAACCATAACTCTTCTTATCTCGGTAATTCTTTGTTTTCTGAACGAAATCAAATGCCTCTATCAAATTTAAGATAAAAATTTTAATTAATTAATGTTACATTTTTCTATAGACTATTTTCATACCACAATATTAAAATCAAGTACTCGTAATAATGTAAAAGTTTCCAATATCTTCGTCACTAAACTAGGGATATGTTTTATAAAATTATTCTATATACATATGTGTTAAAATAAATCGAAATATGCAAAAACTGATCTCTGAAACTCAAACTGAACCATGACGATACGTAGATAGAATTCTGATATCGGAGTCAGAAAACTTTTTGTTTTGTCATCATAAATTGTTAATGCTAATAATTTAATACCAAAACATGATACATGAAACGATTAAAAAAAATTCATGCAGTTAGGAACGAAACTTTATCTCTGACATCAAGTCGAACAGAGTAGAGCTTCCAGCAACTATATTTAAAGTATCCGACTTTTTGAAATTGAAATTATTTCCTGTGATAGCCTGAGTCATGGTAGTCGTGTTCTGGTACCAAATAACAAATCTCTTTATACGTTCCTTTCTTGTAGCTATGTCCGTATCCTTTCTTTCCCTTGTGGCCTTTACTTTTATAGCCTTTACCCTTGCTGGTCCAGCTTTTCCACCAACTCTTGTATCCTCCTTTCCCCTTGCCTTTACCATAATCATCGTGTCCATATCCTCCGTGATCATGACCATACCCACCATGGTCGTGACCATACCCACCATGGCCATAATCATCATGCCCTTTTTCTTTGTGGTAACCCTTACTGAAGATTCTACTTTCTATAGTTCCAGGAGAGGCATACGCTCCTTCTGTGTATCCCAATACTTCATAGGGGTCCACTTCTCTTGAATTATAACCCACGAAAGTGCTGTCATCGACAGCCCCGTAGCCCACGTCGACATAACTCGGTTCATAAGGGCTCCCTGACCTGCTCTGAGTGCTCTTCGAACTCTTAGAGCTGGATTTGGATGAGGAGGAGCCGAAATTAAAGAAGCCCAGAGCAGGGCTGGAAAACTGGCAGACGACGGCGGAGAAGGTCAGCAAGAGCCACGCCTGTGGAAATATACACAAGGTGGTCAATTTTTTGCTTCTGAGTCTAATTACATTAAAATCTTGTACGTTTTCGACATTACAGTCGCAAAAACGGATATTGACGAAAAATTGCAGTTTGATCGATAACATAAATTAACAATGAAAGTTGTGTTTAGTTTAAAGATGGTAGAGGTATATGAGGATTGTTGACGCTGAAAGGAATGTCAATGATTTCATCAGAACACATTAACTTGAACTGTGTGCAACTCAGTGTAGATTTTATGAGTGAAGGTCCGTGTTGCTACAATGATGTGATGACTTTCTGGTTTCCTTGAAACAAGTTATAGATTTGCGCGTGACAAATTACAAATTTACATTTCATATCGCTAAATTACATATCGTATCACAAAATTACATGCAGCAAATTACTAAGTTACATGTGACAAATTACAGCTTTACATTTAGTATATTGTAGACTTATTTTGGAGTGCAAACTACAAAAACAACCACATCGATTCAGCGAACCGTGAAATGGTAAGCAATATTTCGACTGTATTAACGTTTTGCGCATCTTCTCCTGCCTACAAGCAAGAAAGATTGCATGATTTGCAAAGACTGCCGACCGCCACGACCGGCAAAATGAAGCGCTTGTCTTTAATAAACATGAAATTTTTTTCTTCCTTTGCATCCCGTACTTTCACGCAGAGTTTGTCTTGGAGCTGTTAGCATTTAAGGTGTTGCAAAACAACCCAAGAAATCTCAAGTCGGTGAATGCATTCTTACTTTCTCTGACAGTGTTAGAGGTAAGAGGTGTGTCATTCCTAGGTAACCATGTGTATCATTCCTAGAATTGCATGCTGTATCATTCTTAGATGTACCATACGTATCATTCTTAGAGTTACCTTCTCTGTGATACATAGAGTAACCATTTCTGTCATTTCTTGTTTTGTCATGCCTCTCATTCCTAATTTTGTCATGCCTCTCATTCTTAGTGTTGCCATTTCTCTAGTGTTGCCTAGTGTCCGTCATTCTTATTTTTGTCCCCTGCATTATTTTAGCTAGCTTTCATCGTGTCAAATTTCACCTTCTCACCCTAACTCCTGCTTGTAAATTCAAATTTTCATAAGAATAAAATTCTTTAGTAGGCACTTTTTTAAAAGTTCGTTTGTGATTTTTTCACGGGAAAAATTGATTCATACGCTTGTATTAGGTAGAGAAGACCTGTATTCTTATGCCAGTGCTCAAAACCATTGTCACGAAGAAGCAAGAATGAGAATAATAAAATGATTATTTGCTTCTTCACGAAAGTGGTTTACAAAAGAAACACGAAGCAGTTTTTATACAATCTTACAAAATGATCGGGATTCTAGGTACTGTGATCATTTTCGAAATAACAATAATAATTATTAATGCAATATCTGTTCGAGATAAACAGTATCTTTAGACACCGACATAAAATGCTTCGCTTTTATTTCTCTAAACTCACTTTTTATTTTCCAAAATTACGGAAGCTTTGCATCCTCAAGTAAACAGGCTATGCTGCATTGCTCCTGGTGGTCAAGATGAATACAATAATTATAATCTTTGGGCCTTCAAAAATGTCTGTTTCCTTCCTACAATTAGTTTAAAACCAGTATAAAAATAATTATATAATTGAAATGAGTAAATCCCTGCGTAAGTTAAGCATGGAAACGTCCTCTGAAAACTCAATAATTACGTTTCTTGTAATTATTCACCCCCAGGCTACCTATGATAGTTTTTCTTGATTCACGGCAAAGCATTTTAATAGTTTTTAAGTCAATTTCACGCATTATAGTTATTTGAATTTAAATCATTGTTTGGTCAGTTGTTAAGTCAAAATCTTACAGTTATTTTAGGTTAAAAGAGTGTTTTAGTTGTTCACAGTTGAAATTAGGGCATTTCGATAACTATTATCTCATATATACACATATCAGTAAATGCTAATTTAAATTAACGTATTCAAGGCCTTTTTTAGAATTGCTCAAGCCCTTTAGATTTTTACCTCGTAGTAGACTGTACTAATAAAATTCTACTTGAACTTGTCATGAAAATCTTGTAATAGACTCCAAATAAATACCTAATGTTAATACAAGCGTGTTGCCCATTGCTTCTAGCCTTGGATTCAATCATTATATTAAATGAGTTAGGTAATCGAGATCCTGAAGTATAAGTGTTTAGAATGTGTATTGTAAAATCTTTATGTGTTGCAAAAATTTAAGACTGCTTCGAAACAAAATTGGTTATATAAATTTGGTTATAATTTATAATTGGTTATAAATTGGTTATTGGCAAAGAATGTGTGTGTAAATGAGTTCAACAATTCTGCAAGGTAATATACAGTTTTGGGGGCGCCGAGAAAACCTGAATTTTTGAGACTCCTGACCTCCATCAGTTAGGACTCACAGAATTGGCCTGATGAGCTACCCAAGGCACGTATTCCAACTCACACAATTGGATAAGAAACAATTATTTTTGTAAATTTTTTCCTCAACCGCTTACCTGGCTCCTAGGCTGAAAGAATACCAACTAGAAAGACGAAGATACCAGGTGCACTGGAGGTAAAAAATAGACTATAAAGTACAAGAATACGAAACCAAATTCCCTGCAAAGAAAACTGAATTTAATGGAAAAAATTATGAGTGTGATGTTAGCGATACAAATGCGTTTTCCTGCCAGGCAGGCAGCTGCATTAGTTAAGCCTGATAGATAGAAGCCTAATTTGGAATATTCTTTTTCACGATTCAAGCACGAGGTGAAATAAAACAATTGCACTGAATGAATTGACAACAGTTTTGTTTGAGTTCTTACACTTGTATTTTATCGTCAAGATTCCTTCTTGCTCGTGGAATACGAACATAATTGAGAAACCGAGCACAGTACTGGAATTACGAGCACAGTACTGGAATTACGAGCACAGTACTGGAATTACGGGCACAGTACCGAAATTACGAGCATAATACTGGAATTACGGGCACAGTACTGGAATTACGAGTACAGTACTGGAATAACGAGCATAGTACTGGAATTACGAGCACAGTACTGGAATTACGACCACAGTACTGGAATTACGAGCACAGTACTGGAATTACGACCACAGTACTGGAATTACGAGCACAGTACTGGAATTACGAGCACAGTATTGGAATTACGGGCACAGGATTGGAACATAATTCTTGAAATATGAGCACAGCATTAGAATTTAGGGCACAGTACTGGAATTACGAGCACAGTATTGGAATTACGGGCACAGGATTGGAACATAATTCTTGAAATACGAGCACAGTACTGGAATTACGAGCACAGTGCTAGAACACAATTCTTGAAATACGAGCATAGTACAGTATGAGTACGAGTGCACTTCAGTAGGAATAAAATGTATGATCAAACCGTAACGCTTAAAAACTGGAGCAGAAAGCAGAAAGCACAGTCGAGTGGAAATACGACTGAAGTCCAGTGGGAATACGAGTTCAGTCCAGTGGGAATTCAAGTGTAGTCCAGTGGGAATACGAGTTCAGTCCAATGGGAATTCAAGTGCAGTCCAGTGGGAATAGACATTATTAACATGCACTTTTTCCCGCCACTAGAGCAGCGTTTAATCCGGTTTTCGAACCCAAATTTATTATTTTCAGGTAAGTTGATGAACTGCTACAATGGGCCTCAGTTCTTTCTTTTCATGCCTTAGACCCTGAAGCCTTGTATGATGCTGTAGTCTTTTGAGTCTCGGTGCACTGTAAGTGACGTTTGAAAGCATGACTCTGTAATACAGCCTGTGTAGCCTGTATGGCCTGTGTAGCCTGTGTGGCCTGTGTGACCTGTGTGGCCTGTGTGGCCTGTGTAGCCTGTGTGGCCTGTGTGGCCTGTGTGGTCTGTGTGGCCTGTGTAGCCTGTGTGGTCTGTGTGGCCTGTGTAGCCTGTGTGGCCTGTGTGGTCTGTGTAGCCTGTGTGGCCTGTGTGGTCTGTGTAGCCTGTGCTGTGAAGTTAATAGTCCGGTAAAAGTTACTAATTCAGTACAAGTTGCTAGTCCAGTTAGTGTTTCAACACAAGTTCCTTTTCAAGATAATAAACTTCTTAAGCCCCATAAAGTTTTCATTTCAGCAACATAGGAAATTTACATTGACCAGAAGTGAAATGTGAGTATTTTGTTACAGGTAAACGATATCAAAAGAGTGAAAAAACACAAAATTATGCATCAAACATGCTTTTTATCTCGTCGTTTCATCATGCTCAGGCGAGTTTTCTCAAAGCATGTAGATAAAATCAGCATAAAGTTTGGTAGTATTGCTAAATAAAGTCTTGATGTTGTTTATAATTGGGAGTATGATGTACATGCTATCTTTTAACATACCAAGTTGAAAATAATCGAGCGCTAGACACAGGGTGTCACGACAACCCACAGACATGCAACATACTGCTTCAGTTGCTTGGATTTTTACCTAGTTTCAAAAACTCTCTTTGGTTAAATTGCTCGTGCACTGATCTATATTTATATTTTAAACGCAAAGGAGTTCACTCATTATTCATCGGTTAATCGGGTTGTCACTTAGTTTGGGCCTAAATGTGGAGTCCAGAACCAGGAACATCAGGAAATTTTGAACCCCACAAGAAAATAAGAGGGAGCAAGACGTGTTCCCGTTTTCCGATATTCGCTTGGCGATATAAATTTAATCGCATGTATTTTCTTCCACAAAGAAATAAGAACCCTAGATTTACCAAACTATGGATCGTCATGATAAGAAGCATCACAAACCGTGTTGTTAGTCATGATATGTAATTAAAAAACACCAACAGGCTAAAACTCGATATCCTTGAAAACAACGCTTGGAAATACATTTTGATCTTGCTTCGTTTCCTTTTTGAGTCAGAGTACAATACAGAAAAATAGATCAGCATTTGTTCTAATCATGAACATTACACTATGTCCCTTGTTACCTACCGCGTTCGTCATAACTGTCGTGTGTGTAAACAATGACTTTTCAATGCCAAATTACGTCACAGTTCACAAAGCGGCGTCCTCTAACTTGTCAGATTTGAAAAACTTTCATGTCCCTTTCGATAGATGTTTCGTCGACCTTACTCTTTGCTTGGGAAAAGCAGAATGAGCGCGGGCAGCTCGCAATGCACACTTTATACCGCTATACGTGGTAGTATGCATACCGTAGCGGGAATGAGGACTGTTTGAATAGCTACAGTCTTCGATGGTGCACATGGTCTCTTAAGCCAACGTCGTCGGGCCAACCACCATGTGTTGCAGTATTGCTGGAGGAAGATTGAGAAACCGTTATCTAAACTTAGAAGTGGCGCTTATTTTGCCTTTGGTTCTCTGGCGGGTGGTTAATTCAAGAACGCTTACCATGCGTCAAAAAAGTTGCTAATTCATCGGAAGTCAAAAGATGAGACTTGGAACATTAACACTGCAAAAATAAGGTATATGGAGTCTTTATGGTTCATTTTAGATTCGTTGCAATCACCGTAGAGACGAGCTGGTAGTTCGAACGTCGTCTGGCCTCAGGCGTCAAGGAGAGAAAGACACTCAAAAAAGCTTATGCAAGAGCGACATGTCCTACAACCAACTTTCGAACGATGTTAACCCACAGAGGTGAACGCAAGTAAGAGACGTAGTTAATGCTCTTGAGAAATCGTGGCTATTGACGTTGATTGATGAGGCAATGCTTTATGATGTTGACTTTTAATGAAGATGAGGACCTAAAAAGCTAGTGTATTCTTTTTGTCTTGGAGCATTATCATGATCACGGCTCTTCTGCTGGGCAGAATTGTTCAAAAGCTAAAAAGCGTCAACAAACTCAAAAAATGAGTAAAACTGACTCGTCTGAAAGCTAAGCAATGATGGATAGGTAAAGCAAGCGTAATATCCCTTTCTTAGAGGGCGAATACTCGTTAGAAAACTTATTCTCCTTTCAGAGTAACTTTTAAATGAAAGAAAAGTCCTCAGAAGACCAAACATTGAGAGGATCTCCCACTCTGCTCAAAATTGATGCTTCGTTTTGATACGCAAGCTGAGTTGTGGTGTAGATATACTTATTGTTGGTGCTTTTCTGCATGATAAAAGATAACTTTACACAATAAGCATACGCATACGTATAACACAAGCACATAAATGCAAGTAAAAAAGTAGTTCAAGCATGTGAATCAAGCATATAAAAAAGTATCTACCTACATAATAAACAATGTATCTCTATCTCTCCCCATCTGCGTTTATCCGTCCCATTTTTTCCAATCTATTACGGAAGAAAAATTATTGAACTGAAATCGGAAAGGGTATACCTGTATTATTAGCATTGCATTGTGGATAACAAAGGTGCTGGATCACTATAAAATATGCCTTTTTTCCCTGTTATTAGCCATATTCTCCTACACGGCCAAGTTATCGGTAGATAAAATACTAAATGGAAGTATTTTATATATTCATGATAAATATCCACTTAAAACACAATAATTCGTCGTAAATGTTCAATATATTCTGGTTTATAATAATTTCAAATTATTACGGTGCACCTATCTAACTTTCTTTATGAAAATATTTCCCTTGCTGGCTCAAAAAGTTTTGGGGCGAGATTTTGAGAGGATTATAAATGCTCTAAAATGACCGAATGCCAGAGCAGACCATGAAAAAAAATATATAACTCAACAAATAACGTTTATGCCCCACAGACATGATAACGTTTTTGCACCTAAAATAAAACATTTTTGACCCCCAAATACAATCACATTTTTGTCCCCCAAACATAGTAACATTTTTGTCCTTCAAACATACAAACAATTTTGCCTTTCAAACATCGCATCCAGAGCGGCTGCTTACAAGTCGGTGCCTATAAATTAAAAGGGCTGGGTGCGTCACATGCAAGAGAGGTTTCTCAGTATCCTCGCTTCGGCTATTTTATTGTTATCTGATTAATTGTTCACTTCATTGTTCAATTTGACATTAATTTATCTAATAGAGTATGATAGTTATAGTGTATCAAATTCCTGTACCAGTAACACACTCCCGCCAAATTACGCTCGCTCCACCACCTATCACCTTCTAGAATTGTTAATCAATACATAAATAAAAGAAACTTTGTTTTCAGCTTTGAATCCACGATCTAACTTCTTTTAGTCGAGCAAAATCGCGAACTATTTCCAGTGCTTACAGAAAAAATATTTGAAAATGTAAGTAAGATTCAACACAGTCATGCGAACAACTATTTTTTTTTGATAGAGCGACGACAAGCATCAGAAGCTGTAACGCAGGAATTTTTTTCTGTTTGATGATAACTTTGATGATATGAATTTTAGAAAGCCCGGCTAAAACATTTGTTGAGACAATACTACCAGTCGAGTTTCTGGAGTAATAAAATCATTTATTTTTGTTATTTCAAGAGTATTTTTATCTAAAAACTGTGGAATATAGAAAACTGTCACAAGTCAGTTTCTTTGGTAAATATTATGAATAATATTTAAGAGTATTAAAACAATGAAACGTGACTGTCGAATATTAGACACATGAAGAATACCTTCTAAGTGTCTTAGAGCCATGAAATATTCCTTTCAAAAGTATAAGAACCATCATTTTCTCTGTCAACAGTAATTATCCTTAGTATTAAATCAATGAAAGATAAAACAACTAGGAAGATTATCTTTCAAAAGTATTTGTTCTGTCGAGAATTTTCAGCCTAAATTTTTGCGTTGTGTTACTAAACTCATCATGAAAGGATGATTATGAATTGACTGTTGATTGATGCTAAACTAACCTCACACTTCCATACAAGAATCACACTTCTAATGAATGGTAAAACAGCCACCCATTATTTCTAAGCAACAAATGCCTTCAAATTAAAGGTACAGTAGCCAACTATTATATTCACGTGATAAATAGCTCTACATTAAAGCCCTGCTAGCAACAATCATCTGGTATGACTACGGCATTTTCTGCAGTCAAGACAAGAAAGTGCAGATGTCGTGGTGATGAACACAACTGTAAGCTAAAACCTTAGCAAGATGCTTTCTCACTTGCCAGGCATGTACCACCATCACTTTCTTATGGCGTGCAACTCATAATTCTTCGTAATTAGTGCCATTTTTTAAAAATTCTATACACAAGCCACACTGGATTCTTAGGATTTAATCCAGTAATTGCTCAGGAGGGAGAGGCTCTCGGAGAGTGAAATGAGTTTCCAATATGTGTAAGATGGGTTCATTGTGTGGTGAACGTATCTTGTATATATTGAGATCGCCGACATGACAAGGGTGTCAGTGTCACCCTTGTCATGGTGGCAGCGAAATAGAAAGTAAAAATTCAAGCACATGTATTTATTATCGATTCAAATTCCATTATAGCATGGAAAGAAGATATTCATTGTGTGGGTACGAGCGAGGTAAAAGATTTATGATAATAGTAATAAAAACAATACCCATAATAGTACTTAAACAACACTGAATTATAGATAATTTATAATAATAGTAATAATACCTATACCAGATACTTTCATTATAACTTAACCATAATAATAATAAACCATTATTATAGGTATAGCCTCACAATGAAAACTTATAACAATAAATTACGTTCCAGAGAATTGTTCAGTGAATACAAGTATGTGCTTGTAGAAACATATATTTTTCGCGTCTATAAACGGGCATCATGTATGTATATTGTTTCTGTCTTTGTTTGAATGTGTGATTCTGAATGTCACATCTGATGTTGACGTTTGACATATAAACTCCTGATATTTTTCAGAATATAAGTCACAAAAGAATTTCTAATTTAATATGACTAATATCGGTTTAAGACAATACACATGGAACAGTGAGAACATTTCCACAGTGGAAGCAATTCTCATTCCTGAATGCTCTTTACCACCAGAAGGAGATTTTTCACTTAGGTACCTAGAAAGTGATGACTGCTTTACTTGCAGCAATAATCTGCTTTATTTGATGGGAAATAAATGGTGTAACTTTTGCTGCACCCTGGCTTCTGAATGAGTTCACTCTGTCACTTTGACCTCGATTTCTGTTCTATCTATTCACGGGACCGAAACTACAGATTCTCAGCGATAAATCCCCACACGTCAATGGTAGTGTAAAAAGGTGAGCATCAGCTCTACCCATGCATGCCTCGTGGGTTGGTTGACCGTTATGTCGTGTGGGGAGGAACATTGTCGTGAAAAACCGGATTAGCTGCTCCACCTGCAGCTTTGTCCTAGAAACTCCAGACTTGCGCTAAATAATCTAATTCAACTGCTTCGCATAATAGGAGATAATCCCGACCGGCAACTTTAAGGTGGTCAAAATTATTCAATTACAAGGGTATCAGCTCGATATGACATTAATGTCACACCAAATCAATTTGATTATTTTAGTATTATAGTAGAGATAGTACCGAAATTATTTTTTTTTCAAAACAATTAAACATGATGTTTTACAGGTCTTAGTAAATAGGAAAAACATTAAATCACACCAATTTACTCCTCTTTACTTCCATTGATTTCAACAGCAGAAAAAATCATTGATTGTTAGTACATACATTGTTGGAATACTCGTGAAAGGGAGGAGAGTTGTTCATGGTTGATGTTGCCTGAATTATCAATTGATAAAATTTTATTCCGGCACTTGTTTAGGAGTAGAAAAATGTTCATACTTGGATGGATATCATTTTAATTTTCAATAAAAATATCATAATTACAATAACATTCCTACGGAATTAAAACACCGACTTCTTTATTTACAGTATTAAGTACTATTTGTTTGTGTTTAATTAAATTACATTTTTCCAATCAATGTCTGTTTTTATCAATTTTGCGTACGGAATTATTTAAAAATTCATTTGAGGTTATGGCCATTACTTAATGAATAAATAAATAGCATTTTTTTGCAGAAATTTTTAGTTCAGTTTTAATTGCATAAAATGTAATCTAAATGTAAAAAACTAACGCATGTCACACTTCCTGTGTTGCAATGATTGAGGACTGCGTAATACTGACTCGAACCATAAGAGATTTCTCAGTTTAACATCAGAAATCGGTTACAAAATGTCACAACTAATAAACAATTCTTTGGGGGAAGTTTTGTCAGAGTTTTTGTAGGTTGAGGCATGTTTTGTAGTTTATCTCTATGTATGAGGGACTATACAGCGTGGAAAAATGAGTTGGCCCGTTTGTAGACTTTATAAAAGCGAAATAGGAAAACGAATTAAAATGTCAAAAATAAATAATAAAAAAATGCACTGTTTGTACCATTCAAAAATAAATACTATTTTTTGCTCTCTAATCTATTCCGCTTTTATTAAAGCTACAAAAGTTCCACGTCTTTTTGTCGCTCGCTGTGTAGTTCTTTTCGAGAGGAGTGGAGGAAAATTCTTAACTTTGACGGATAGATCTGAGCTGAAACGAATGAATGCAGTTTTCCGTTTTTAATCCACACTCGCATGAAATATCACCGCTTGAAATTGAGGTAGTGTATGAACACACATACGCTGCAGATCATAAGAATTTATGACTGGTCAGAAATTTCTACCATGAGCAAGTCATGCAGAGATCCTGTAGTGAGTAGTCATTCTGAGATCCTGTTGTCATAAAGAGATCCTGTAGTCCTGCAGAGATCCTGTAGTCATGCAGAGATCCTGTAGTAATGTAGAGATCCTGTTGTCATAAAGAGATCTTGTAGTCATAAAGAGATCCTGTAGTCTTTCAAAGATCCTGTAGTCATACAGAGATTCTATATATATTCGCAAAATGGGATTTGCAATTAATTTTCGAATAAATTGAAATAAATGAATACAGTGATTTTTTTACTTGTATGAAAACTTTGCGTTTTCTCAGTTCTTTTATATATTTACGTTGTGAGAAGAATTCCTAATGTATAGCAGTTGTACTGCAATGAATAAAAAGCCCGCTGCTTGAAGAGAAGTCATGACTTATTTTCGTTTTCTTAAACTACATCGCAATTTGTATGCCAATAATGAATATTTGTATGCCAATAACGAATCAATGTTAAGCGCATTGAACTACTCACTATAATTACTTCAAAAAATGATCATGGGAACAAAATTAAATGTACTTGCTTGTGTAGGCAGTCGCCCAGATCGTTCATCATAGCAAACAAGTTCTCGTAAAACCAACGATTGGAAGGTATTTCCTCTCTGTGGAATTCTCATAAAAAGTGCTGGAGAAAAGTTAATTTCATCAGGGTTGTTTTGAAAATTATTCGATGATGGATGGACATCGATTAGGCAATTTTATGAAAAATGTATGCAAACTTAAAAAAATAAAGTAATAATCATTTGCGAAGAAATGTACCAAACATTACGAACGTGCGGGTGATTCCAGCATTGCAGTCAAACTTGGCAGCGAATTAGAGAGCGAATCCAAAACAAAGACTGGAGTGATACTGTGACCTATACTCATGCCTTCACAATTGCTGTGGCTTTTACAGGAGCAGGAACCTTGTGGCGTTCCTTTGAATCATAAAATGCTGGCATTTAATGCTGAATTGCAAAGCCCATGATCTTTTAAATCATGTTTTTTAGGGGGTAGATTACATTAATTATTCCTTAATTTGCCCGGTTATGTGTCGATGATGGCATAGGTGCTGGTTGTGATGTTTGATTGGACGACGTTTGTTTAGGGCTTCCGCATTTAATTATTTTCCCTAAGATTTGAAAACTGCGTTTTCGGTAATGAGGAAGCTCCGTTAATGAGGAGGAGGCTGCATTAATCTAGAGGAAGTAGGGGTTAATCAGCAGGAAGCTTCGTTAATCAAGAAGAAGTAGGCGTTAATCAAGTACCCTCGCGATAAAACACGCACTAGCTTTAAAATGTTTTAAAATCGCCGGACTTGCAACATAGGTACAAAACACTGCTTCAAAATGGAAAGAGGGACTGAAGGCATTACAGTTCTTTATTGCTTGTTTTTGCCAAACATTAAGTGCTTGAAGAATAATTCTGCATCATTCTACCTACCTCAAGCACGGCACAGACTTCATAAAATGTTACAAAATTACTACGTTTCAAAACTGAGGGCATCCTTATCCAGTATCTGTCGATACAATCTTTGAATACTCTCACAGTGACTGTAGAAACGTTGTTTTTGGGCATCTGGTTCTAAATTTCGGCAAGTAGTAGTAGAAAAGTAGCAGTAGTGGTTGTAATAGTAGTATTAGTAATAGTAGGAGTAGTAGTAGTAGTGGTAATAGTAGTAGTAGTAGTATTAATAGTAGAAGTAGTAGTAGTAGTGGAAGTAGTAGTAGTGTAGTCTAGTAGAGCATAGTTTTGCACAAATCTGCGAAGGAATAACCTATAATTCAGCTACGTTGTGTCATACACGCTGCTGTATCAATTGTTAATAGTCAAAGTATTACTTTAAAGTAGTCACAAATTACAAGCTTCATTTTGACGTTACAGAAATTTAAAGGTACGTGTCCTTTCACAAAGTTCATTACTACTTCCTCCGACATAGTTCTGTCTTTAATAAAAAATTAAAAATGAATTATCATGTGTTACATAGTCAAGTATACGTTACGAGTAAATGTAGCTCGGTGTCAGACAAGCTCAGTGTCTTCCTGGTCTATGAACTGCCAATAGAAAGTTCTAAGAATTGCAATTGAAAGTTATTTATTGCACCATAGTCAGACTGGCTACTTGGCGTGACACGGACACGTTCAGAACTGGTCGGAGGCTTACGGCTGCTGCACATATTCCTTGCTTTGAAGTTTGCTGGCAAAGTCGTTAATTGAAGTCCTGACATTCATGGTCGCCCTCTACAGCTCACATGCCTAACTGTTTGCTGTTGTGGAACAGGGCCGCTACGAAGCTATTGAATTCTGAATTCTAAAGTACGATGATTATTGTGCAGCATATTGTGTATGGAAACACATAATATGAATTATTTGTGAATGCGAGGATAAAGAATTTATGACTGAATTGCAGCATTAAATTTAAATGCTGGAACAAATTCGTACGTGCCTGCATGTCACATCATAGAAACTCACTGATATACGAATGAATTTTAAGAGTGAACTACAGTGTGAATATGAACCACTTGATATAAGGTATTTGTGTACATTTCAAGTGGGAAAACGCGGGCTTAACATTAAGTCTTATTGAGTTACTTTTACATGGAATTGAAAATTTTGCTTCTCTAAATTCTCGAGGTCATTACAAATGCCAAATTATGGTAAGGTTCATTGAAACTTGATAATAAATAAGGAACTTGAAAAATAAAGTATTATGCACGCTTTAACCATACATTAACATTAAGAAATATTCAATTTCTGTAAAATATTCATCAAAATGCGACACAAACGAAGCTACCCGTCAGGTTAGTGACTTCAATGTCTCTCAATATACATTACTTTTCCCATTCAAATCTTTCCTACATCGTCATTGGATCAAAATTAGCCTGACATAAAATTCTTTAGTCCTATATATGTTATGATTGTTTAACACATCCACTAATTACCTTTTTCTTATAAAAAATATCAAGGCATTTACAAGGATGGCATATGTGATACATAACACAAATTTCCGACAAAATGTACGCGCTTCTTCCGGATTTCTTAGACAATGAACGCAAAAACGTGACTAATTAGACCAAACTGAATCTTCTACATTAATGTACAAATGAGAATTTGAATTGACCTCATAACAATCTCGACCTTATAATTTAACAACCTCTTGATCTTGGCCTTAAATTCCGCATGGTTCGAAGAACAGAGACATAACAATAATCCTGAACCTTTTCGATGAGATGAAATAACAGCTTTCTCCCAGGAACAAACACACGCTTTTGATCATCATATTGTTGGGTGGGCTTTCCGAACATGATAATTTGAGAGTGATAAGTTTTTGTAGCGCTGCTGATGATCTTTCATTTTCTTCTATTTTGGGCTACTTGTTTACGTTTGGTAACATATGAAAATATTTCGCATCATTTGATATTTTGTATCATTTGGAAACATTTTTTCAGAACAGTTTTCAAAAAATGAACCTAAATCTAAATCAATGCTAAATCAATGCTAAAAAAATATATTTGGTTGCATTTGGTCGGATTGAACAAAATATGACATGAGACAACATTTGAAAACATTTGGCAACATTTGACATTATTTGAGGCCATTTGACAACTTTTGACAACATATGACTGCATATGAGAACAGCTGATATGATTTGACAATATTTGAAAAAATTGGCAAAAGGACTTGATAGCATTTTTTACATCTACATATTTTGTGGTGTAAATACTGCTTATCATAAAGCAAAGCCTTTTACAGTATAAAAACGCTAAATTTTTCCCCTTTGCAGTTCCAAATTATTTGATAAAGGTTATTCATCCATTCATCTAAATTTTACACTAGATTCCTTTGTCCATCATCCGTCGAAGTACAGTACAGTTCTAGTTCTTGTCACGGAACACTGTAATACTGTAACTCTTCGTGTTGAGGCGCACTGTCATTCCATGACTTTTTTTGCTGAGGAACTTCGTAATTCGCACAATGTGCCTCACAGTTCACAGCAAGACGAAACATTTGATGAACCGTTTCAATGTTTTTTTTCATACTAAAGCCATTTGTTGGAGGCCATTATAGATACGTTTGAAACTGGCTCACGACCAATTAAACTAATAACGTTTGGTGTAGGGTTTGCAAGCGCTCGTCAACGCTACTGCAAAAAATATAAATCTCTAACTACACAGCCGTTCATCGTTGTGTTTTGCAGCACATCGCTTTAAAGGGCGTAGGCTACAGGCACTGCATCTTCATGCAAAAACTTGTCGCTGTTCTTGCTGGGGGCGAGAATGAAAGCTAAGTATCGTGCCGGCAGTGTGATGGGTCGGCAGGGAACGCAGATGGAGAGGAAACGCTTCCCGGCTTATAAAATTCAATAAAACAGGAGGGCGAAAAGCTGTGCGTGAAGAGGACATTCATTGTTAGTGAAAGTGGGCTCGATGACCTGTTATACATGAAAATATAACGATTGATTTTGCACCTGTTATTTAAGAAAATATAACAATTGATGGTTCACATGTAATGTACGAAAATGTAACGATTGATGGTTCACCTGTAATGTATGAGAATACAAGGATTTTTAGATGCAACGTGGCCGACGATCTGTAATACATGAAAATATTACGATCTATAAACACCTGTAATGCATGAAAATATTATGATCGATGATGCACCTGTAATACAGGAAAATATTATGCTTACTGGGAAAGTCGGTTCAATGACATTTACCTTTGCACGGGACATAAAAATGTTGTACATGCAACCTCATTCCAGCAAGTCTATCTTCACCATGAAACTATAATTAATCCTCACTGTTTTCCGAGCCATGAAGCATTGTTACTTTCTCGCATAAAATTTTATAGAGATTCCGTCGTATCATTTCAATGTAATAGATACTGACTGAGGAAGAAGTATTCTAGAGTTGGATATTTTATTTATTGAAACCTAATGTGAATGATTTTCGTCTCACTAATAATTCTAGCTGCTGCTTACAGGAATGCCAGGGCTTATATCTCTTAATTTCCATTTAATATTTTACGCTCAACCCCTTTTTCTAGCTCGAAGCCTGTATGGTCAATATTCATATTCATTTACTTGAACGTTTTTCAATAATAATAATATAGATCATAGAAGAAATATAAAACAATATCGCTGAGATCACCATATTCGTGAGCCCCATCGCAAACTGACGCTGAAATAATAATTTCAGGAACACCTCTTCTATCAAACCATGTCCAGCAACTAAGCACCTCAAAACTATTCACATTCAGACATCACTTTCAAAGAAACTAATCAGAAATAATAGTGAGTGGAGGTTCCGTGCTTACTTCAGCCGCAATGACAGATGAGGTGTTCACTTGCCGGGATGCATTTTTTCAAGGGAGTCATCTGGCGTAATAAGATAGCTAAAGTTTGCGTTCTGTTCTGCGGATCAGATAAGCTTTCCTGGATGACATTAATCTAAATGGCATCTGATAAATTTCTTTTTCTATGCAATTAGCAAATCTGTTGGAGTCAAATGTTCGTGAACGGTCGTAACGGTCAGGGGAAAGGGAAAAGATGTCGTGTAAATAGAATATATACATTACTAGCCTACTTCTAACAGTACCAGTTCATTCTTTATAGTACCAGCTCACTCCAGATAGGACAATCCCATTCTTGATTTATAGTATTATATAAACATCTGTGTTATATTGTCCAAATATCTGTCTTATATTGTATGAATATCTGTCGTATATCGTATAAATATCTGGTGTATATCGTTTAAATATTTGTGTAAAATTGTACAAATGTATGTGTAATACACATATACTTCAGTACAAACACAACAGAACTTCAGCACAACACAAACGAAAGATGACGACACACAAGCTCCTACAGAGAATGATGTCTCCTCTCACAGTCAACAATTTGATGCCGCAGAGAAGCGACTTTCTTGTCTAGCATCAGCGGCACAGCTGAGATATTGAGGCCAGATGCTCTAAAAAGTTTAGGCAGAATCTCCCTCTATTGAATTTCTTGCCAGCTGAGGTTAAAGGCTGTCGGGCGGAAATTCAGCTGCTGGTAACTGATTGTCTTAAGACTAACGGTGAAGATGTCCCTCACGAGCTCTGTTCACATTACCTGTGAGTTGCAATCGAATTAGAAAATGAGGAAAGATACAAACAAGCCTGGAATGATGACGGGCGAAAAAAAGAGTAAAAAGTGATGGAATCTTGATCAATTGCAATAAAAGACTTTTACGCAGATGACTTTGTTTATGTTCATTATGACATTGTTATTTCGTGTTTTGTTGGGTCTGTGTATTGTTTACAGAACTCAATGTTGTTTACGCTGTTGAAAGATTGTGTTCAAGCAAGAGCTTCATGCTGAGATAGAGCAAGTGTTGAGTAGTATTTCGACTTGTTAACAAGCATTGTGGTGAACCCATTAATTTAATGAAACTATCCCCATTACATTATTATTACATTTCACCTGCAATTATTATTGTAGGGGAACATATTAGTGGTCAGGGAACATAAATTTCGTCCTTAAAAGCAGTGCAAATTATCAAGTAAAAACAGTGTCAGAAAATTTTAGGATATTGCAACACTACCAGAGTAACATTTTGCACTAAATTTTGTAATGGTACATCACTTCCAGAATAACTTTTCACTCTACATTTTGTAATGGTATTGAAATCACTTTTTACATTCAATTTTGTAATGGAGTTCGAATCAAGTAACTACAAATAATCAAATAATACGTTTTAAGATAATTTAGCTTCAGTTATTCTGCTAAATTTTGAATCCAGATTAAAATCGCAGAATCTAGAAACCAAAATTTGGAAGCAACACCAGGCTCTCCGTATGTTCCAACGATCCCTGCTTTTCTAATATTTTGATTCTGCAGGCGCCGAAAAAACTTGTATTTTAGCAGGCTCCAAGTTGGCATCTTCATTGCTGTCGGCCCAGTAATGATAAGTAGAGCACCTCCAACTTCACGCTCCGTTTGCCAGAAAACTTTGGACTCTGGAGATCTTCGTACCAGAAGTTTGGATAACTTCTTGAACATATTCCTCATTTTTTTTAGAAAATCCTCGTGCATCAAAGAACCTTGCACTCAGCGGCACGGGCATCAGAGAGCTTCAACAAGGATCAGTTTCTTGTGCTTGTTTCTCGGGCAGTAGTAGTCTTTTTCTGGCAATAACAGTTTTTCTTGGACAGTAGTAGTTTTTCTCTGTCAATAGCTGTCTATCTCGGGCAGTCGTAGTCTTTCTCGGGCAGTAGTAGTCTTTCTCGGGCAGTAGTAGTCTTTCTCGGGCAGCAGCAGTCTTTCTCGGGCAGTAGTAGTCTTTCTCGGGCAGTAGTAGTCTTTCTCGAGCAGTAGTAGTCTTTCTCGGGCAGTAGTAGTCTTTCTCGGGCAGTAGTAGTCTTTCTCGGGCAGGAGCAGTCTTACTCGGGCAGTAGTAGTCTTTCTAGGGTAGTAGCAGTCTTTCTCGGGCAGTAGAAGTCTAAGCAGCACCACTGCAAACAAGAGACCTAGTGAAAACGTGCTAGAAATCTGACGATGTTTTTAATTGAGAATGAAATTTTAATTGTATTCAAAAGTAGAAGAAGCAAGATGTTCGAAAATCCAGTGTCACACGTCACATTAAGATGTGACTTCACAAACGATTTACCTGCTGTACTTTCTATGTTTTATTCCAGAAAGAATATAATCCGTACGGAATTTCTACATTACAATATTTGTTCCTGAATCACTGTTACGAAAAACACAAGTTACTCGTTTTTGATTAGCTGTGATAGTGAAAAAGGATCCCTGTTTATTCACAGTTCATGCCAGTAGAATACATTTTGCAATAGAAAACTCGCTGGGCAGGTGAAGGAACCATATGACTCTTGGCTTTCGAACGAAACTTTCACCGGGAGTTCAAAAGCCCTGTACAACATTCCTATGGTCCTTATTTTCTCATTCGTCGTTTTCTTTTTCATCTGTTCTACTTATATTATTTCTGGCCTCAATAAATGCAGCCTCAGTTTGTCAGGATCCCGTTACATGAGCGGCAGATGTTCCTGAACTACAGGCATGACTCAACAAATTCTGAGTACCAGCTCTGACTGGGTAGTGCCCAAAAATGACCGTGGTTTTGCCAAGGCAGTCCCTGTTTGTGCGTGGACACTACTTGTATATGTCTGTCTGTGCCTGTACACTGTCTGTCTGTGCCTGTACACTGCCTGTCTGTGCCTGTACATTGCCTGTCTGTGCCTGTACACTGTCTGTCTGTGCCTGTACACTGTCTGTCTGTGCCTGTACACTGCCTATCTGCGCTTGTACACTGCTAGTTTTTGCCTGGACACTGCACTACCTGTCTGTGCCTGTACCAAGCCAGTTTTTACGTGGACACTACACTTCCTGTCTGTGCCAGGACACTACCTAATTGTCCCTGCACAATACCTGTCTGTGCCTGTACACTGCCTGTGTGTGTATGACACTAACTGTCTGTTGCCTCTAAGCTGTAACCCCTCCAATGATGATTTTTTTCGAAGTATATAATTCTACGTAATGCCGCTAAAATATAGAATATCCAAGGGCAACAAACGTCCACCTTCATGGATGTCGGTTCGTCCTCCTTTAAATTTTCTGCACCATTTCCGTACACTAACCTCACTTAAAAAGTTGTCACCGTATACTTTGTTCATTTTGCAGTGGATTTCAGCAGCACTACGTATTTCAGAATTTAAAAAACGAATTACACTTCGTAGCTCACATTTGGCGAGAGCATCGATCGTAGTGACCATGTTCAATTGCCCGTACCTTGGGCAATCAGACTGTATCCGTTTAGGCAATTATGTAGGGAAATAAGTAAGATCATGCAGCACTTTTGGCAACAAAACCATTATGTTATGTATCTTTTTCTTAAGCCCATTGGGGGTTGAAAAAAACAGCCATCGTATATCATTGAAGGCCCCATTATAGCTATCATTGTATATATCACTACATTTCTAATATATATATATATATATCATTATAGCTATCATAATAATTATCATGATATATGGGCATACACGTATAATTGGGCTGTAGAATCTATAAGCTACCCCAACACCGACATAATCCCCACCTTCTTGAGCATGAAGTCCCCATACTATGCTCTAGATCAAATGTCCCTAGAGTAGATAAGGGCTGGAGTTGTGAGTAAACTTTTAATCTGGAGAAATATTCATAACTTTCTTTTGAATTTCCCCATAATTTTCGTTTTACAGTTCCTACTTTTGGTTCGTTTACAGCATCTGGAAATAAACGTTTGTCATGCAGGCTTTAAAGCGTCCTGAAGACTAAAGAAAATTGACGCATAATTTCTCATTGAATCTTGAAAACCTTCCTCACAACAATGGCTTTTCAACACGCAACCATACCCACAACGTAGTTTTTTTCGTTGTTTTTTTTCTCTAAACGAAAAAAGACATTAGAGGGAAGAAAAAGTGTCTCGACTGGTTTGTAATGGAATTTCACAAGTTTTATGTGAAATTACGAATTGCGAGGAAACCATTCCGCCTCTTTAAGCACCAACCATCAAGAAGAGTCTTCTATTCAAGATTGAAAATTCCATTGTGATTAGTATTAAAATATAGACTTTGGGTATTGCAGTTGAAATATATATACTTTATTTGGGTTTCTTCAGGTGGAATTTTATCTCATATCTAAGAGATAGTAATCTCCTTTCATCATACGCCTTGAAGATTGTTGGATTTTTTAGAAATCAATATTTGTTCAGCTTGTAAAGCATGAGTTAAATGATGACTTGTTTACATACTTCTCTGTTACTTTCAATGTACAATTTGACGTTTTTTGTGTCACTAACATCGATTCAATATTGGTACGATTTATCTGTCATTCTATGATACTTCTAGGTCAGAAAATTCGTTCAGAGTATTCTGTTACGATTTCGGGTATTTTTCATGAATATTGTGAGACGGTGCTTGCATGGGAGCTCAAGTATGCATGTATGTTGGTGAGCATGAGAAATTTAACGGTCAGCTCATTAACTTCACCAGACGGCGATAACGAAGTACTGTGCCTAGAACTAATGGTAATAAAAATAACGATTTTAAGGGTCAAACATCCTTTTCCGTCATTCATTTATTATGGTAATATTTCTGAAGTCAGTGATCTTATTGTGTAATAATACCAGTATCAGCAAGAATGATTATAATATTGATAGTAATAATACCACTATGAATAATAATTACATAAATAATGAGAATAATTATATAATTATTATTGTCACTAGCCGAAGTAATCGTTATGAGTAATCTATTGTTTATTCATAAGTTTATTTCTTTGTGCGAAAAATTAACTCGTTTTCTCTAAAGTATATTTGGCCAATGCGATTGATTTAATCCATTAAGAAAAAACTTGTGTCGTTAAGCTGATATCTTCGAAATGGGAACCATCCCGGCAGGCGACTTGCATTATCATGCGTCTGTAGCACGGCCGACAACAGGAGGCTATGACAATTCATTTGACTCAGCACCGGGCCAATGACTTACGATCATTTTCAAACGGAAAAATCTGAAAAAATGCATCAAATTTTCTGACCCAGATTACAATTCTATCGCAGTGCATGCGATCTATCTATGACTTGTGTTAGCACAAAGCTGGCAAACATCAATACTGGAGCAGCGCTCTTCAGTGTGTGTAAATATGGAGAATATGTAAGCCGACAGCCATGAATGGGTTTGTTGGGGTCATGTACAGTACATCGGTAATTATTTGTTCGGTGCTGAAAAAAATACAAGTCTTTTCATACCGAGATTAACGTGGTTTACATACAGATGCTTATTTGCAGGCAAAGTTTATCTAGGCTAGCTTAAACAACACGCTTTGTTCAGTGGTTTTACTTGGCTGTATTTTAAATTAACATCTTTGAGAGTATAGATTAAGTATTAATGATAAAATACATGAATATGTTTATACATATATGTAAATGCCTATAACATAACTTTTCATTTTGTTTCTATTTAGAAAGTTTAGAGAGAACACACGCTTACCACGAGGAGTGCTACAGTATGATTTACAGATCGTGATATTAAAACAACAAATCATAAAAATTGTTTAATCTATATATTTGAATGAAACAAGAGCATCAATGCTACTACAGAGGCGGAAAGTTTATGCAAAGAGGCATGAATTTTTACACTTAGTATTATTTCATCTCGAAAATGGTATCCTAAAAATCAGCCCAAGTGCGCACCTCCCCGTCGTCATTTCAAACAAAATTCTTCATTCATTTAGCAACAGTTACCGTATATCATCTTCACATCGAGGCAGCTCCAGAGCAAGCAAGTGTGAAGAGGATCAATCAACACCATATAATAAAACGCCAGGTGTCTCTCTAACTAAATAAATTTTTATATTTTTTGTGCGTAATTTCTCCTATGTTTTCACAATGGGAATCTCCCTCAAATACTGGTAGTTAAATCCGTGGACTTTCAGGTATATAGATTTTTAACCGTTGGAGTTAAATCCGTAGACTTTCTGGTTAGGTCTGAGAATCTTTTGCTTTAAGTTCTTCCTTCGAATGCATGATATTACAATCCGTTATTTTTAGCGGGTACAGACACTAGTTCAGAAAAAAAAATCTTCTCCAACCATCGAAGAGAGGTGCTAAATATTTTGATATTAACTGCAGTTGTGAAGAGTTTTGATCGAACAGTTTCAGCTCGACCTCATGTACCTGCTAGTAAAAATTTGTGGAGTCACAGAACCTGGAGACAGTTAAGAATTTGTTTGAACATTGCTATTATATATATTTTGTAAATTATTGTTCCAATATCACTTTGTCGCTGATCATCCTGTAGGTATTATGAAAGACTTAAAAGATACTAAACAGAGTCCTATCATGAAGAACAGATTAGCACCTACAGGGCAGTAAAATGAACGATAAGATATACAAAGCCAAATTCAGACGTTCTTGTAGCAAAATTAACCCCAATTTCCAGAAGTTTTTATAAATAAATGAATAATAGAAGACTCAAACGTGAAGTTTTCGGACTATTGATCGACCTTGATGGCTCTACCCATACGGACAACAAAAGTAAGAACGAATCTAACTGCATACTTTACTTAATTTTTCCTTCTGGATGACTTGGCTGAAATTCAATCATTTTCCTTGGCCTCAATCAATCTCAAACCTTATAGATCCGACGTAGTCACTGTGAAAGAGAGGGGAAAACAGCTCAGCCTCGTAAACCCTTATAAATCGACCGCACCTGCCGACCTAACTCTCCAATTTCTCAAAGAAATACCTGAAATAATCTGAAAACTCTTATTAAATATATTCGTTCGATCACTCAAAACTGGACTTGTCCATGCAGAATTGAAATTCGGTGATTGCTACCCTTATTTTCGAGAAGACTATACAATCGTCCAATCGCTCTGAAATCTTCTATCGAAATTCGTCGTCCTCTTAATATGATGTGTGGTAGTAGTGATAATGTATAGTGATGTATAGTAATGTGTAAGAATGTAGTAATGTGTATGGATGTGTGAAGGTGAATGAGTACGTGTGGAACGTAAGCAGCAGGATCGCAGGGCCATTAAAATCTAACCGTCGCACTCTCGAAACACTAACAACACAGCACGCTATTATGAAACGTGAGCAGTTCCGAGCACCAAGCCAGTTGAAATATGTTCTACGATCGTTTCGAAACCGTTGGAAGCATCGGATAAAAAGCCAACGGTCAAATGAACCCAGTATACCTTTAAATCAAGAACCAAGTACGAATGAAGGAGCTAAAAGTCAGGAGGTGTGTTTCTAGCAAACACCAACGGATTATATAAGCAGTAGTCGGGAAATCAAGGGAGTTCAGAAATGTAAGACGTCGATAGATTGGGCAACAGTGTGAGAATCGGCGACGATTTTACAGGGAACATGTACGAGCTAGGGGCAGACGACCGACTTCAAGGAAGCAAAAGACGGGAAATCACTCGATGGGAGGCAAGAGTATTTCTGGGATAGGAAACGGAAACAATATGCCAACAAACAGCATAAGCGTATTAGGGCACCTCTATCAAGGCATGCACTTACGGAGAAATTTTCTCATTGTAGGGAGGGAGGTACTCCTACGACAACAATTAACTCGGAGACGCTCGGGATTTTAGCGTCAAGTTGGGTATGATGTCTACGTAATTACTTCGGAATCTCAACAAGAGGAGCCAAGTGGAAATATTAACTAATATAACTTTAAACCAGTGCCCCTTTAAACCAGTGGAGGTTGGAATCAGCGTGTGCAGCATACACACAGTGGAAACAATGAGATGAGCCAGGGACACGGACCGTATCCCTGAAGGCCTCGGCAGAGAGAAGTGTTGTGTATGTTACGGTGAACGAAGTGCAGCGCAATTTTTCGCGTCATTAGTCGAGAGTGAACTGAGTAATTATTGACAGTGAAATTGGTTAATGGGACAGCAGTGTTTGCTTTAATTCATGAGTGTGTATTTGGTTAAGTATTAAGAGTGAAATTAAGTAATAGGACTAGTTTGATCTTCAGTGAATCTTGACATGTTTGCGTATTGTTAGGATGTTGTTAGATGGAACAGTGTGTCAATTTCGCTACCACTCGGTGTTTTGTGATCTAGATAATTATTGTGAGTGGAATTGGGTGATTTGAAGAGAGAGGTCACATTGACTTGATTACATATATACGGGTCTTTTTCGTGTGTTTTTTCAGTAAATATTGTTAAGCTAATTAATTATGTTTATTCCCTTCTTGCGTTGGCCTCATTGATGCATAATATATCATATATGTCAGGGAATTTGGATTCCTCCAATTTGCAACGGCTCTCTCTCGTTATGAATAATATATTACATTCAAATTAACGTAAAATGTGTATGTAATATATTCACCTCTGAAGAATTCAATTAATACTCGTAAATATTATACATATATTCATGATGTAGACGTGTAGAGAGACACCCGTATCGCTACAAATGTATCGACTCTCAAAAAGTCTTTGACAAAGTTTCTTGCCGGTTTATAGTAGAATTGAAAGCGCATGGTACACAAAACTGCTGCTCTCTATCAATATGAAATTGGGTTAGTGGTACCCCTTGAGTGACGACATGATTAGTTTAAAGCGGAACATACATAGCACCGGAAGTCGATTAAGAACTGCACACACTACAGAAATGATTAACAACTTCCTAGGAAAATTTGCTTGGAAAATAATGTTCTATCATTAAAAGTTTCAATAGTATCATTAACTGCTTCGATAGCATCATTAAGAGCTTCATCAACATCATAAACAGCTTTGATAGCATCCTTAACAGCCTCGATAACATCATTAATAGCTTCGATAACATCATTAACAGCCTCGATAATATCATTAACAGCCTCGATGACATCATTAACAGCCTCGATAACATCATTAACAGCCTCGATGACATCATTAACAGCCTCGATAACATCATTAACAGCCTTGATAACATCATTAAAAACTTAAATACCCTTTTTAACAGTTTCGATAACACCATTTCCAGTTCGTACATCGTGATTTACAGCACTAAAAACACATTTGTACCATGATTTTTAATGCTTTCCACAAATATATTCATCATTGTTATTATGAAGTAAAAAATTGATCACAGGAGCAGCGCAGCAGCGCCATGTTAGGGGTCGGTAATCCTCTTTACGTTCATTTTCTGGCCGTAAAAGCTTTAAATTGCGTCGACATGAGCCTAAATTTAGGCCGCTTGTAGTGTCGGATTTTGCTTCGATAAGTAAACAGACTCTGATCTCGTGCTGGGTGCTCGTACTGGGCCCTTGTACCGGGTGCTCGTACTGGGCCCTTGTACCGGGTGCTCGTACTGGGCC